>LKNJ01004434.1:38454-55202 GCA_002120245.1 Maccullochella peelii
CCAACAAGTCTCAAGTCAAAGCCAACAAGTCTCAAGTCAAGGCCAACAAGTCTCAAGTCAAGGCCAACAATGCATTTTGCATCCATGCATGTTTGATTGCACTGAATATTAATTTCACAGTAAACCAGAGCTGCTGCACTTCCTGTCTTCATGTTTGTGAATTACAGAGGAACACAAGACACTACTTCCTGGTTACACTTTCATTATCAATCATTGGTCTGTTCCGTAAACATGATTTTACCTTCTGCTGTGTTCTCATAACTTTGATTACTCCCTGTAGGACAGAAACAAGGCATATTGTTAAGATTTCTGCAGTCCAAGCGTGACAGTTAGAGATAAGCTGCAGTAATATGAGAAAATAAAGGTAAATTTTCTGACTAACATGACCTATAAATCACGACTTTAACACGTGAACGACCGCAACACGCTGGACAAAAGACGAACACATCAAGTAGTAGTCAAAAAGAAAAAGGAGACTGTACCGGTCTCTGTCGGGGTGAAGGATCGGTGTCTCCGTTGAGTTCCAGGATCAGCTGAAGTTGAGCTGATGGGGAGAAAAGAAATCGGACAGTAAACAGTTAAAACCTGAGGGTCAAACTTTGAGCCACGTGTAGTCCAAGTAACTACTGTGGTGGGATGCAACTACGTACATTTACTCAAGTACAATTTTGAGGTGCTTGTACTTTACTTGAGTATATTTCCCCATTTATGCTACTTTCTGCATCTCGGAGGGAAATGCTGTACTTTTAACTCCACTACATTTATCTGACAGGTATAATTACAAGTTATTGTCAGTTTACTTATAAAACATGATACATTATTATAGGTTAAATGCAGGTGTTTTCAGTTCTGTGGCTGATTCGACCTGTTCAGGTGGGAGTTGTGCAGAGCTCTGCTGGGATTTACATGAAGTCGTCACCATGTACTAATAAGGAGGATAAAGTTGCAAACAAAACTAACTTAAGATTAAAGAAATGTCATCTTTCGGGACCTTTGGGGCTCCAGAATAACGCTCTGAAATAGGCCTGTATAATGAGTACTTTTACTTGTGATACATTTTGCTGGTAGTACTTTTACTCAAGTAGAATTTTGAATGCAGGACTTTTACTTATAACTGAGTATTTTGAAATTGTGATATTGTTTCTTAAAAAGTAGCAGTGTGCAGGATTTAGTGGCCTGTCACATCCGATCAGTCGGGATCTAGTTTGAACACTGATGCGAAAGCTAAAAGGACAGAAAACATTCAAACATTCAAATTCAAGTTATAAAAGGTAACTCACAAAGGTGACAGCTGGTTGGACGGAGAGTGGATGGAGCTCAGATCATTGGTTGGCTGGGCTGTAACTCAATAGAGAGAAAGTCGCCTTCATCATCATCATAATAAACAAGACCAACATAAACGTCAACATCATCAGCATACAGTCATATATGTGCTCATTTCCTGTCCAGTCGTCGTGTGACCCACAAATACAGGTGAAAGTTCACTCATCAGACTCCAGTTAACCTTTGCTTTATTTATAATGTCTTTATATCTGCAAAGAGCACGTTATAATTGTCTATGGATGGCAATTTTATATATTCAATTCAATTCAGTTTTATTTATATAGCGCCATATCATAACAACGTTACCTCTGGGCACTTTGTCATAAAGAGCAGATCTAGACCGACTCCTTATTCATACACAAAAATACGCAAAGTGATCATTTATCGTGCAACAGACTTCCAGTTATCACATAAGAAATGATTCGTCGTTTTCAGCATTAAAGGTTTAGCGTGTTAGCATCTTTTGTATGAAAATAAACATATTCCACGGCTAACTGGAAGCTGGGGCGGAGACTCTGGAAGAAGCCGCTTCCTCTAACATTTTTAACTGTTTTTACAGACTTTTCAGACAAAAGATATCAGCCTACAGACTTCAACAGACTTCTGTCGACAATTTCAGGTGTTTCATACTTACATGGATGGATGACTCTGAAATCAGTGGATCTGATTTGAAAGAAAGAGAAAAGATTTACAAATTTTTACTCATTTCATATAAATATGTAAGATTTAATCTGAATTTAATCTTTTATCTATGTGGACTGGCAGGAGAAAAGACTCACGGCATGTAGTCCTCTGAAGCTTGTCGGATGGAGGCTGGTGGGAGGAAGATTAATTCAAATGAGTAAAACGTAAAGACGTAAAAATCACAGCGTCTGAGGCTGGTTTAAAAAGGTCCTCGTCAAAACCACAGGATGTGAAAGTTAAGTCGGGTCACTGTGAGGACACGCAGCAGCTGTTAACCACATCATCTCACCCAGCGGGCCTTTGTTCCTGCAGTGCAGACAGACAACGGCCAGCAGAACCATGGACACAAGGACGGCGGCCGCCAAAACCCAGAGGAGCCAGGAGACGGCCATGTTTCACCTGAGGGGGGGACAGAAGAGGACCACATGAGACTGTCAGAGGTTTCAGTCAGTCGTCAAAATAAAGCGGGTCCATCGATGCTCCTCCACTTTGGCCCAGACTGAAATATCTCAACAACTATTGGATGGATTTCAACAGAATTTTGTACAGATGTTCATGTTCCCCTCAGGATGAACTTTAATAACTCTTCCTCTAGCGCCACCATCAGGTCAACATGTGTCCAACACTTTGGGTTATAACCAAATACCTGCAGAACTACAGACATTCCCATCAGCCTCAGCTGCTCTCTGTGTTTACTGCTAACTAGCTAATGCTAGCATGCTAACACGCTAAAAGATGGTGAACATGATACCTGCTAAACATCAGCGTGTTAGCATTGTCATTTTTAGCACGTTAGCATGCTGATGTTAGCATTTAGCCTCACAGAGCTGCTAGAATAGTGCAGAAATGTGTCTTTGTCTCATTAAAAACAACAAACAGACACAAACAAAGGGAAATGCAAGACTTTAAACAACAATAACAACAACATGTGAGTCCGTCTCTCAGTCCTGTCTGACTTCCTGTCTGTGGCTCTCAGCTCCAAGCCCATTGGCTCCTGCTGAAGATGTAAATCTTTAAAAACAGCTCACAAATATATAGTTTCATGTTTAAAACAGCTGCTCACTGTAGTTTTTAATTAAACAAACAGGAGGAAATAAGTGCATTTGTTTGGGACTATTTTCAACGGCGGATTAATCTACATTTCGTGCTCTAGAGAGTATTTAAGGAAATAACCTCAAACACCACACTGATGAGGGAAAGATGGCTGTAAATATTTGGTGAATAAAGTTTTAAGTTTAGTTTAAAGTCTGTGCACCTGTGATGTGACAGCAGGAAGTGTCCCATTAGATTAGTATGTGAAGTTTAAAATTAAATCGTGAAATCATCTGATGAACGTCTTCCTCATCAGGTTCTCAGCTCTGACTTCAAATGAGCTGGAAGAGTCCAAAAGTATTTATAAAGTATACGTCATTGAAACGGTTTCATTATCAATAACAGATCAGCTCACCAGCAGGACAGGAAGTGCAAGACGCTGTCAGACATTTCTACAGTTTGAGTTCAAATGTCCACACTT
Source organism: Maccullochella peelii (assembly GCA_002120245.1). Taxonomy (NCBI): domain Eukaryota; kingdom Metazoa; phylum Chordata; class Actinopteri; order Centrarchiformes; family Percichthyidae; genus Maccullochella; species Maccullochella peelii. The sequence continues at coordinate 41,975 of LKNJ01004434.1, forward strand.
ATAGATTTAACTCGTTCAGGACGTGGACATTCAGCAGGACGAAGACTGAAGCCTCCTCAGGGGGGCGCCGGAGAGCTGAAGGGCAAAGATACTGCAGGAGGTGAATCCAACTCCTCCTCAGAGTCCTAACTCAGTCGGATCTGAACTCACAGACATGAAACTCATTTTGATATCATTATCTCTGATGTCTGTCCAGAAAGAACAAAGGCTGCAGAAGTTGCCTGAGAATCCTGCTGTTTTTAACTTTTCCTGAGTATCACAGTAATCCAGTGGTAGCTGTCTGTATGTCCATGGGTACGCTGCGAACAGCAGCTGCCGACGGCTCATTCAGCTCACTGCTGATGGAGACACTCTGACTGCATGAGGGTTCATATAGAATAGCAGCTTCCTCTAGCCGACATTACAGCAGAACATCTGATGAGCTTTTATGGGGTCTTCGTCAAACAGGCCTATACGTTGGTGTTGGCGTGTTTCCAGATTAGCAGAAACAGTTTTGACACTGAGCTTAAAATCACTGACCAGCGCAGTTTAAAATCACCCCACCTCCCCTACAGACAGAACTCCAGTCCCAGTGGGGCTTAAGTCACTACCTAAACTAAATACACTTGATTTCTTTCACTTTGTCTTTCTTGGATTTTTATTTCCCTTAAAGATGATTTTCTTTACACAGGAGATACCGTTACCCTGTCGTTCTGAACAAAAAGGAGTTCAATTAACCTCACGTCTGTCTGGGGACTCTACTCTCTTCCCCGTTCGGGTCCCCGGACTTGAGGGCCTGCAGCTGGACCCTCCAAAGCTATTACAGTTCATCCTGAGGGGGAACATGAAAGTCTGAAACACATTTCATCCCAATCCATCCAACGGCTGCTGAGATGTTTCACAGAAGCAGCAACACTGATGGCTGAAAATCATGTGCACTTCTTCTTCTGTGTTTTTGAGGTCACCTGCCTGCTCCGTTTTCTTAAATAACGGCTGGTTTTGACTTTCCTGAGGCACCAGAACGAGAGCGTGATGATAATCTGCCTCCTGATGTCAGAGGAGCGCCACACAGGAAGGAAAACCATTTTCACACGTGGTACGACTCACTGCTGCAGCTCACCGTCTTCGCCAACCTGAAGTCTCCACTGAAGCAGCTGCCTCCCAAAGACTGGAAACACACTGCACGCAGCACTGCAGCGCGAGGCGGCCATCTTGTGAGCTGGGACTCCGGCTTTAATCTAATTGTGTTTTTGTTTTTTTCCTCCACAAAGACCTCTAAAAAATGTTTGATTAAATGGCAGCCGGCCAACAGAGATGAGTGTAAAAAAGGTCAAAGACGAGGGAAGGAAGTGAGACAGGAAAAGACAGATAACAAGGTTTTATAGATTTTAACTAACTTATTCAGTAAGTGAGACTGCTGAGCTGCATTTTTAAACAAAGATTAAATTAGAGAAACATGAGTAACTGATGTAATAGTTTAAAATGCCAGATTTTAGAGCAGTTATGTAAAAGTCCTGCACTCAAAATCTTACTTAAGTAAAAGTACCAAAGTATTACCAGCAAAATGTACTTACTAAAGTACTGTAGTATCAAAAGTACTCATTGTGCAGAGATCATATTAACGTACTGAACATGTACGTAACATTTTAATGTTGCAGCTGCAGAAGTATTTAAAGTATACATGTACCTCAAAACTACTCTGAAGTACTTGAGTCAGTTACTTTCAGCCTGAGAATGTGAATTTGATGCAAACTTTGGGAACTTCAGTCAGGAGGACTTCATTATCTTAAACACCCAGTGGTAACCTCAACGTGACTCCAGGAGGTCACTGCTCCCAGACAAGAACTAGTCCGGCTCATACACTGACCCCCCAAAACCCTTTTTACACTTCAGGTTCAGCACAGATGAAACAGACGAGCTCTAACGTGTTAATCAGGGAGCTTCAGAGGAGCCGGCAGGTGCATTTTGTTACCTTCAGACAGAGCCAGGCTAGCTGTTTCCCCGTTTCCAGTCTTTATGCTAAGCTAAGCTAACCAGCTTCATATTTACCGAACAGACATGAAGAGTGGAATCAATCTGAACATCTGACTCTCAGCAAGAAAGTGAAAGTGTGTATTTCCCAAAATGTCAAACTGTCGGGGAATTCAAACCTCGCAAACCTCTATTAGGAGCCGACAGCATTTTACACCCACACGTGTTTTCACTAATTATTTATTGGGCATTTTAGAGATGACAGAAGAGAGATGAAAGGAAAGGTCGGTGTCTTCACCCTGAGGCCTCCAGTGGCGCCCATATAACTAAGAAAACATCCTGTAAGCTCTGTGGATTGTCTCAAACAGGCCGCCATCGTGTCGGGTTCAAAAGTGGTGTTTTAAAAACACAAGTGAATAGTTTGCACGAGGTAGAGCGGCACGTGACCCCGCTAAGCTGCTACGAACGACATCAAAATGTATTGATATGATTATTATTCATTTTTCGGCCTTTTTCTGCCCCGCTTGAGATCTTCTACTCGAGTCCTGGTCGGATCAGACAGTTGAGTTATTCAGAGAGATACACAAAATCTAAATTGCTGCCGCCGTGACTTCCGCCTTCAGTCAACGGCAGCATCCCACTGGACGGCCGCTGCAGAGATCAGCGCATTTTGGGTGAAAGTTGAGCTTTTTGGCTGTAAAAACTGTCTCTAGCTCGCAGCCTCTCAGGAAATAACGGCTTTGCTCTGCTGAACTTGTTCTTTCAGTGTGAAAGCCCTGTGATTTCTTGTTGCCTGAGAATTAAGAGTGAGTGACCCAAACTGATGAGTATTTGGCCCCCAGCAGCGCACCACGCCTCCTGGGCCATGAAGTGACCACTGGTTTGGCTCCTTCACGAGGCCTCAGTGTGAAACCTTCCTCCCTGTGCATGCTGGGAACAGACGGAAGTTCCTCCATCGCGTGGAGGTCACAGATTCACAGCTGAGAATACAAAACGGTGGAAGACTCACCTACACCTGAGGACAAACGGCGACTGGAGAGACGGTTGTACGGTGACGAGGAGGACGGAGGATCGGTGAAGTTTCGGAGCCTTCGGCTGGTCTCGTGTCCCCCCACAGTATCTGGTCCACATGAGGCGACTACTGTAACCAAACATCCGCCATGTCTGAAGAATTCTTCGCTCACTTTCTCTGTCTTTTCTCCTGTGTCTGTCTACCTCGTCTCCTCCCTCCCTGATGATCTGATCTGGTGTCTGATCTGCACCTTCTTCCTCCCTCCCTCTGTGTCACTGACTCTCTGTCTCCTCCGTCATCGCTGCACCCAATCACCTCCCGCCACAGACCCTCTGATCTTTCGTCGTCTCCCTCAGTGTTTCCTGTGAGAAAGGTGACGATTGACCATCAGCTCAGTTCACGTTTGTCCAAAGAGACGGAGCACTGGTGTCTGAAAATTCAGAAAACACAGAGGGGGAGTCTTAAAAACTGATCAATGACCAAACCCTGAGCACAAGGTTACAGGTTGAGAGTGTGCCACAGACTTCTGCAGAGGTTGACTCACTAACCGGGTGACTCACCAACCAACCAGCCAGCATCAAAGTTCACAGCTCTCGCAGCGAACGGTGTGTGTGGGTTGATCAAACTGCCCTCTTTCAGCAAACTGCAACCAGTGGAGGAGTTTGGAGGCCTGCAGCTCAGAACTGCAAAATGTCAGAAAAAAAAAAAAATTCACACACAACCACCTCGAACCAATCAGGAGATGTAAGTGTGACACCTCAGAGCGTTGCTGGGTGTTAAAAAACTGCAGCGCTGTGCGAACGCTGCTGCAACCGTCTCAACATCCTCCCACCTACAAACAGGAAACCACACCGAGGGAAGGAAGCCGAGTCCTCCTCTCCTCTTCACTCCTCTCCTCTTCACTCCTCTTCTGTCCTCGCTCGGCCTCGTTTCTCCTCCTGTCAAAAGGAGCAGAGACAGTGGGGGGGTGGGGGGGGGTGGGGCGGCACCTGCTGAGAAGAAGGCTGGAAAACACATGAGGACAGACTGGCTGATTTCTGCCCAGTTTAGCTTCATTTTATCCGATTGTGCAGGTAAACATGCCCCCCACCCACCCCCACCCCACCCCCTCCAATGTCATTTCACTCACTTAATGTCATTACATCTGTTCATTAAATCGTGGATTTGGGCCGTGGTGGAAAGATACATGTATACTGATCCTCTACTTGAGTAAAAGTTAAAACACAACAATGTAAAAATACTTAGAAACAAGTAAAAGTTCAAAACTTTTAAAGTTTTGATTGTAAAGGTGAGATTTCATCAGGATCAAATACTTAAAGGATGAAGACTAACTGGATGTTTTGGTAAATGAACATCTGGAAGTCCCCGTATTTTTCGTTTTGGCTCGGCCTGATGCTGCTCCTTCGCATTGAAAGGAGCCAGTTGAGGTGGTTCAAGAATCTGATCAGGGTCCTCCTGGGTGCCTTCCTTTGGCGTCCAACTGGTAGGAGGCCCCGGGGTAGACCCAGAACACGCGGGAGGGATTATATACCTCATCTGGCCTGGGAACGCCTCGGGATCCCCAGGAGGAGCTGGAAAACATTGCTGGGGAGACGGACGTCTGGACCACCTTCCACGCTGCTGCCACCAAGACCAGGTCCCAGATACGAGGTGGGAAATGGATGGATGATGTTCCTTATCTACCTAAAACTGATTTTTTCCTTTCCACTTTAGTTTTCTCTTTGTTTCCATTTCAGACAATTTCCTATTATTTCATCCTTTTTTAATCAATTATAAATATATTAGTTTCTCGTTAATTGCTGCTGGAGATCTTGAAGATTTCACACGAAAAAAACGTTAAAATTTGGGTCATCTGCTGGACTGTAGCTGCGTCTCAAATCTCACTTTACTGCGTGTTTATTATATAAAGAGTAGTGACTGCAGTGATTTCGGACACATCACTGACAGAAAGGTTTGCATGTATAAAATGCAGTGCATTGTGGGAAAGTAGTGTACATGCTGTGCTTTGTTTGTTGTGTTCATCAGGGAGCTTTAGAGGAGCTGGCAGGTGCCAGGCTAGCCATTTCCCTCCGTTTGCAGTCTTTATGCTAAGCTAAGCTAAGCGGCTGTGGCTTTATATTTACTGTACAGAACATGTGTCAAACTATGAAGCTGCGCAGGCACCGGCTGCTTTGCTTTGAATAAGAAGAATAATGTATTGATGTAAATGAAACATTGGGAGGTCTGCGCTCTGCATCCTGTTACTTTTGCTGTCGTATTTTCTCCTCCTGGATCATTAAAAATGAAAACTTTACCCACTTAAGTTAATAACACGTTTCCAAGTGCAAACACACACACACACACACACAAACAAACAAACGTGACAAGTTAATTCTTGTTTAATCGTTCACAAAAGATTTGCTAAAATAATTTGAGGTTAACAAACAACTTTGATTATTAACATTCATTTAAAAGCTTTTTGTTCCTTTTTAAATAACCGCCGTCACCATGAAATAATGCTCCACCCGTCCTGCCGTAGGTCGACCACCCGGACACAAAGGAAACCAGAAACAGACCTGCGAGAAGAGTTCCTAAAGTAAAATGTGCCAGCTCTTTACACGGCTCTCCTTCCAACACTGCAAACATTTTAAACTAAAGAAACCAGATTAAAACCAGCGGCAAGAAAAGATAAACAGATGAATTAAAAAAAAAAAAAAAAAAAAAGAGTGAAGAGGCTTCTCTTTATTGTGCGACAGATTGGATCATTATTTTCCATTTCCTGGTTCTCGGTCACTTAATGAGCTGTAAGAAGCTTAGTGTTGTAATTAAAACTAGTTCAAACATATACAAATATACGGTAACGAAAGCTGATTAATAAAGCTCTGCCTGTATATAAAGTCAGCGTGCAGCCTGGTTGTGGTTTTGGTTACACTGAAGATCATTGTGTCTCTCTGTCTCTGGATGTCTGGCTGATGGCAGGTCTTTAGAGGCCCACAGAAGGTAGGAAAGATATTAGGGTCGTCTCGCTCCGGTCCACAGTGAACAGTAAAACCAAACCCACAGAGCGGCTTCTGTCGCGTCTCCTCAGAGAGTCTTTCAACATCACGTCCGCTCTGAAAACGTCCAGCGAGCCTCAGAAACACCTGGAGACCAGACGCAGAAAGGTCCCCCGACACGGCGGCGTGTTTATACTATAAAAAGTATAAAAAGTAAAGTCAGATATGTAAAAATAAACCCATCCCAAAACATTTCTGCATGGCAGATAGTCCAGTCTGTGTTCACAGTCCAAAACTAATTAAATAAAAGAACCGCAGGTGTTAACTGGAACACAAGAACCTCCTCAGGGTTCTGTCTTCAGATCAGAACGCTGGATACTGGAACTCTGGTGGAGCGGCCGCTCTTTGGCACGACGATCGGCTCGTCATCTGTAACAGAAACAAGAGGAACGTTTATTTATTTTATCCAGCCGCCATCATCATCATCGCCGTCATGTACAGGTAACATCGGAGCTGGTTGGTCTCACCTGTGGGGACGTAGTTCTCGGCGCGATGGCGGTCTCTTTCGATGAAGAGGGCGGTGGCGAGGAAGAAACCTCCGCCCACCACTGCCACAAAGGAGCAGAGCAGCAGAGAGAGCTGCAGAGAGCGAAACTGCCACAGGTACGAGTCCGTCTTCCTCAGAGAGTCCGAAACCTGAGACCCAGGAGGAGGACAGAGACCAGGTTCAACCCCAGAGGACTGAAAACCTGCTGCAGCACCGCGACAGTCACCTGCGTTTCTGACTGATGTCTCTCTTTTGCGTTTTAGCTTAGCTTAGCATAAAGACTGGAAACAGGGGGAAACAGCTAGCCTGGTTACCAACTCCTCTAAAAACACGATCAGAAACACGGTTACCCGCCAAGAAGCCTAGCGTTCTCTGGGAGAAGCCCAGCTGGGGAAACCCGGATTCTTTAATCCCCAGCCCAGTTAAGAAATCAGATTACAGGAGAAAGCCGGCTGTAACCGGTTAGATCTTCACTTCATTTGCTTTATTTAAGTAATTTATTCATATATTATCTATTTTATGTGTTTGTACTAACTAAATACAAGGATATTTGTTGCATTTCTCTATAAAACCATAAAATAGCCCCCAAAATACTTAGAAATAAATGTGTAAGTGAATAAATGTATTTCTATATTGTTGCTCTGTTCTGTGCTGGTTTTGTGTGTGTGTGTGTGTGTGTGTGTGTGTGTGTGTGTGTGTGTGTGTGTGTGTGTGTGTGTGTGTGTGTGTGAGACGTACCACGCCTATCAGGTACGGACTTCCTGCATCTCCCAGCAGGTGTGAGATGACGATCTGCAGAGCCTCGGCCGTGGAGCGACGGGTGGGAACGACCACGTACTGAGAAACAGTGAAGACCGTGAGAACAAGGTCCTCACAGTGCAATAAAACCAAACCTCTGAGCTTTCGTCACATGATGTGCATTTTAAATCGAACCATTAATAACACAGAACGATCCCTTTCAGACACACCAGCATGTGTACGCATTAACAGAAGAGACGTGCAATTCTGGGTTCTCACCAGCAGGATGTCAGCCACGATGGCCCAGTTCATGGACAGGAACGTATTCCCGAGGAAAATGAAGACCTGAAAGGGGGACAGACGGGAAACACATCACACTTAAAGCTCAACGCTGAACATCTGCAGATTAAAGAGCCCGATAGGTTTCTCAGGAGTCGGTGGAGACTGACTCATCGTGGGTTGAGGCATCCGTTATCTCGGTATGTCTGCAGATACAAACATCCTGATCAGAACATCCTGGGTATAAATGAGTCAGGTGGAGCGCGATAAGGAGCCTGATGATGATGATCATCCCAATCTTTAAGCATGCTTTCCACTAAGCCTGTGTGTTGCTTGGCAACCATTCTGCTAAATGTTGCTGAAGAACTACTTTGCTTGGCGGATGAATTATTGCATTTTCTGTAGCTGTGAACGTGTGAGGACGAGAGCTCACGTATGTGGCGACGGTGCTGGCCTGAGCGAAGACGATGGCCAGGTAGAGGAAAGGTGCCGAGAGGAGCAGACCGGCGGCGCAGACCAGCGGGTCGGCTCTGGGCGTCCTCGTCCTCAGCTGCCGGCTCACCTGCACGCCGCTGGCCACACCCAGCACACCTGTGACGCAGGTGATGGCGCCGAAAATCAGACTGAGAAGAGGAAAGAAACACAGCGTCAGGGTGCCGCTCTTTCGTGAAAGCATGATGAAAAGGTGCGACTATTACCGTGCAGCCGTCACCTGGCCGAGCATGTGTGTTACCTGTCTGACGAGGCGCAGTTTCCCTCCACGCAGGGCGCTCTCTCCCCGGTGAAGACGGCCGCCCTGAAGAGGAACGTTGGAGCCCAAAGAGCCAGAGAGCCGGTGACAAACGCCACGGACGTGAAGCCGAAGGTGGACAACACGAAGCTGTAGCTGCAGAGGAAACACGGACGCAGATCAGCAGCAGCTACACAACATGGAAGACTGAATTCCAGTAACTGCAAACACAAAGCTTCTCCAACGGGAGTTTCACAACATCATCTATCTGTTAAATGCCTTTTGATGGCTTCTTGTCATGACGTGGGTTTCCATTATGTACATGTCCCACAATGACTCAGATGTGACAGGAAGGTTACAGCCACGAAGCTCAGGCAATATTTGGTACCTGGGACCAGTTTCACACAAGAAACCTGCAAACCCTGCAGACTGCAAAACAACGGCAGCGTCACATCTTACAAATGACTGTCGCTCGTAAATTGTACATGTTTCCGTCAGGGCTCTCGTGTGTTTGTGCACAGGTTGCAACTATTGTTTTCTTACTAGTGAACGAAATGAGCAAAAACAAGAAAAGATCTCATGTTGAGAATTTGGTGAAACAGGCCGCAGGCGTTTCTCTGAAACGGCTGCAACACATGAAGGAGGATCTGTTGCAGGACTGCTGGATCAGACCGCTGTCCGTGTAGCTTGGTGTCGTTTGTATTATAAAAACTGAGACTTTATAAGATTGATGTGAAAGGAGGAACAACATGCAGGATGTTCTGGTTCATTTAGAAGTACATTTTCATTCAAGCTATCAAACTGTGTATAAAACTTTAATTATTTACACCTCACCTATTAAAACTACTGTAGTGATGTTATCATGGCTGGATTAACCTGCTCAGGGGCCCCCTATTGGCCCCCACCCCCCATTTAGTATGCATGTCGCCTCCAACCATCAAACACAGTGCAGATTACACACAGCAGCTTCATGACATGACCAGAGTCCCAGAGACCAATCAGTCCTCCTCTGCTGGAATAAAAAGAACTAAATGTCTAAATAATAACCAGGGTTCGTACAGCTTTTTAAGAGTAAAATTCAAGCACTTTTAAGGTACCTAAACCAAACATTTCCAGCCTTTATCATCACATCTAAAGTGTTACATGTTAAACAGATGTTTGGTTTACACGAGTGACTGTGCGGATGATGAAACACAAGATTATGTTGCATTTTTCAAGGCGTATATTCAAAGTCAAGCATATTCCTAAACCTTGAAAACATAACGATTAAAATTAAGCATTTTCAGACTTTCAAGACTTTGTACGAACCCTGAATAAAAGGTTTTAAACTACAGCGTACGCTAATGATGCAGGACCCACCTGAATTGATATTTTAATTTTATTGGTTATTTAAATTAGCAAAAGCATGAAGCCACTTGTCAGTTCAGCTGGAGCTGCAGCCTTGAATGTGATCAGAAGTGCGTGCTGGTGGACGTACTTCTTGCTCAGCGCCTGCAGGTCCGTCAGCCAGCTGGTCCGGTGCAGGTGATGCTCCGGGCGAGCTTCGATGGCGCCTCTTTTAGGCTCCTTGACCACGAACAGCAGCAGCAGCACGGCGATCAGTCCCAAACCCGGAGTCACCTGAGGAGAGGAAACCGAGCGCCAACGTCATCCATGGCCACAGACGGAGCTCCAGCTTAAATCAGGAAGAATAAAAACTCACCCGCAGAGCCCAGTGCCAGTCCTTCGCTATATTACTGACTTGTGAGCCCACGATGTACCCGAGACCACTGACAGGAAGGAGACACATTGAGAAGATGGTCAGATGAAACACTTCCTGTTTGTACAGTCGCACTGTTCAGTTCATTTCCATTTTTACTCCTTTAGTGAGGACGTAACACGATTAGAACAGATTACACATATTTTAACAAAAGCAGCAGCTTTTATCAGCTGCAGAAGATGCCTGATCATCAGCACAAAATAATAATAACTTTATTTACCTTCCTTTTACTGTAAAACAACATATAAAACAACAAAAAGCAGAGAACTAACGTGCAGCCACGAGTGTCACCAGACTTTTAAATTCATTATTTATTAAAACTTGCATACGTAAAAAACAAAATTAGCAAATTCATAATTGTACTTCCTTATGCTGTCTTCATATGTTGAGTCGCATAATTACGGCTTTTAATTCTGAGTTTTTGTTATTCATATTATATTCCATCTTACAGTTTCTTTATCTTCTGCTTTAACATAAGTTTTGTTGGCCCCCCATGTGGATATCTGGCTTGTAGCCAAGCGATACTTAATTTTAAAAGTCTATAGTCTCTCCGGAGAGATCAATATACGGCTCAATAAAAGCGACAGACCCAAAAGATAACCGGCGTTATTGAACCCACCTGCCGACAGGGATGGCAAAATAGAAAATGGAGAGCATATTTGTCCTCTTTCCCTTCACATAGAGGTCAGCGATGATGGTGGGGGCGATGGTGGAGTAGCTGGCCTCTCCGACGCCGACCAGGCCTCGAGTCAACAGCAGGACCCAGAAATGCTGCGGGGCGATCAGGGAGGGAGGAGGATTCACGTTTCAACACTTCTACCGAGCAAGACTGTCATCATACAGCAGGAAGAAACAAGAAAAGCAACATGTGACTCACCTCTTTGGGGGTGTAGGAGCTGGCGAGTGTCACTAAAGACCAGAATGCGATGCCAAAACTCATGATGTACTTCCTGTTGTACCTGTCGCCCAGGTAACCAAAGACCGGAGCCAGGACCATGTAGCTGCAGATAAAGACTGGAAGGAAACAAACATTACAGAGACGTGAAGTTGTGTTGAGAACTCGAGCTGCACAGTCTGAATATTCACAAGGATTTCACATGATTTTAAAATCAATACTTCCCTGAAATCAATCGTTTCCCTGGAAAAACAGAGGCATCTTGACATAAATTAAGTTCCAACACAGAACTGCGAATAACTAAATATAAAATGTTGTTTATTCTAATTTTCTGACATAAATTAGAACAATAATTCTAACCGGAGACGTTTCCGCATGTTGTTTCTGTGATTTGAGGATCATTATTGATGGATTATCTGATTGGTTAGTTCTTCTTACCTGTTTGGAGTAAACCAGACTTCCCGTCATCGATCCCAAAGTAATGCTCGATGTCAGGGAGAACACCTGGCGGAGCACACACAGCAGTATTCATGTTACAGGAAACAGTCAAATAAGCACAAACATTTCAACGTGAATAATTATTGATTTATGGTCATATTTCCTAACACAAATGTCCATTTTGTGTTTCCAGTTTCTGCTGTTTCGTGCTGCAGGCGGCGTGCAGCAGGCGGCGTGCAGCAGGCGGCGTGCTGTTACCTGCCACAGTGAAGCGGTCCATGTAGTTGAGCAGGTTGATGTAGCAGAGGATGAAGACGGTCAGCACCGCTCGGACTTTGGAGACCCCGCTGGGCGGCTCGTCCTGCGGCCGCTGCCCCGCCGCCCCGCCCTGCTCCTCCGCCTCGCTGTCATCGGAGAAGAACGGCGCCGAGTCCGACGTGGGCTCGCCCAGAGACATGGCCGCTGCTGAGTAGAGGGATCAATAACCACGGTTAGTCCATCATCATCATCATCATGTGTTTACTGTAGAAGAAACTAAAAAGTAAAATGATCTTTAATTATCAAAGAATTTGGTTTGTTTTATTGCCAATAATGAAATGTATTGATTAAATACATCAGAAGTCATGAGGCCGGATGTAATGATGACCACCACCTCCAACACATACCTAGCTATTCATTTCATTATTGATTAGATTTCCTCGATGAATTGTTTGGTGTCAGAACATTTTCCAACAGGACGAAACATAAGCAGCAGCGGAAAGTAACTAAGTACATTTACTCAAGTACTGTACTTAAGTATAAAATTTGAGGTACTTGTACTTTACTGAAGTATTTTATTATAGTTTTATGCCACTTTCTACTCCTACTGCACATTTATCTGACAGCTGTAGTTACTTTACAGATTCAGATCAATAATACAAAATATCAATAGATACAGATACATTCTGATGTATTATTACAGGTTAAGATAAAACTCTATTGATTTATTCTCTTTTCACCGAAAAGGTATTCTTAGTTTTATGGACTCCATCGTGCTGGGATCCTTCATCAGGACGGACACAGACGTTCAATGTCGGCCATCAACAGGGTTCGTCCAGCTTTTCAAGAGGACAATTCAAGCACTTTTCAAGCTCTTTCAAGGTACCTAAACCAAAAATGTCCAGACTCTCAAATCCTTTATCATCACATTTAAACTGTTACTATAAATTCCAGGAGACAACAAACGAACGTGACAACGGGATCGTTTCATTTCAAATATGAAAAGATTTTTGGTTTCCATGAGCAACTGTCGATGGTGAAACACCAGATTATGTTGAAAAAAATCAGGCATTTTTCAAGGAGTATAAGCGATTTCAAGCATTTTCCCATAACCTTGAAAACATAATGGTTAAAATGAAGCATTTTGCACACTTTCAAGACTTTGTACGAACCCTGCATCAAGAAATATTAAACTAGACCATCTATGCGTGTTTAAGCAGGAGGGGCCACTCAGTAAAAACAATGAATTGGAGCCTGAAGAGACGTTTGACCTGAACCAACACACGGAAGAGCTGGAAAATCCAACGCTCACGTGGGACCGTGAGGCGACGGCGAGCGCTCGGAGGCTTTTAAAGTCCGGCTAAACACACTGTGAGAAGCGGGAAGACGATCATTACAGTGGCGACGCAAAGTGCTGATGTTTGATTGTCTCACAGCGTTGAATCAAAGTAGAATTCATGTTGTTTTTTGGACCCTGATGAACAGAAAAAGACCCCTAAATGCATCATCACCCTCCGTTAGACAAAGGAAGTAAAAGAGCCGAGTATCTTCTAATAGAAATAATACTACTGTAAAATACCTGCATTCAAAATCTTACTCAAGTAATTAGCAGCAAATTGTACTTAAAGTACTCACTGTGCTATATAT
>LKNJ01004435.1:6129-53699 GCA_002120245.1 Maccullochella peelii
GTCTGTGTGTGTGTGTGTGTGTGTGTGTGTGTGTGTGTGTGTGTGTGTGTGTGAGAGTGAGTGAGTGAGTGAGTGAGTGAGTGATCAGAACAGACATAAGACATACAACAAATCACAGCCAGTCACACAATCACATACAAACAGGATCAGAAACAATCACAGACCTCTCTGAATAGGTCCAAAATTATAAGTTTAAATTCATCCAATGGGATGAGACTTACGTTTTAAAGTTCTTTGTGATTCATTCCATTTATATGATGCAAACTACTGGAAGACAGTCTTCCTAAGTTCAATCTTCACTGGTGACATGGCCCGGTCCTGGGATCTGGTTTGATGAACAGTATTTTTAAATTTGAGCACAGATGTGATATACTGAGGCAGCTTTAGTAGAAGACCTTTATAAAGAAAATTATAGTGTGGAGTTATCCTCTTGCTGCGGCTGAGGACTGTTTTTATTTGTATAAATCACAAATTTACCTCCAAAGGGTTTAAAATCTCTAGAGCATGTGACACGTCAGAAAACTTGTAAAACTCCACATACAGTAGATGTTGTGTGTACCGAGTAGAGAGGAATAACTACAGTCAAATTTTGTGGAGAAACAGAATGACAATATTAGGTAGATAGACTGTGAACATATACAGTATAAAGAATTTGGATCTGGGAAGACGTCAAGCAGCTTCCAGGTACCACCAAAACAGTTTAGCACCTGGGCCACGCGGCCTGCTCTTCACATAAACACATGAGACACCAATCACACAGAGGGAGAAGAGGGGAGAGGCTGAGTCTCCTGGAGGATGAAGATCCAGGTCCAAAATGTCTGGAAATAAGGCGCCGACAAAAGATAGCAAAGATTATGTATCTGGTTTCTCATATCCTTATCAAATGTTGCCGCCAAACAAGTCATTCTGATCAAAACAGAGTAGGGCTGCAAGTATTGTCACTATTCATTGTTTTTTCAGTTGATCAGTTAGTCTCTAAAATGTCATAAAATAGTGAAAAAGTTTCCTAAAAACCAAGGCGAAAATGTCTTCAAATGTCTTGTTTTGTCCCAAATCCCAAACATAATCCATTTACAATCAAACACAGAAAGAATTCCTTTTGAAAACTTTTATATTCATTATTACTCTAAGTCAAAATAATGATTTTGAGTTTAATTCACTGCCTATGTCGTTTTATCGAAGACTTAATTGCTTGTAGGTTTAATCGTCAAAACTACAGAAAGTCAACACATTATACAACATTTTGACAGTAAACAAAAGGACAAATGCATTTCAGTGGTGGTAAAATGATTAATGCTAATATATGTGATTTAGTGTTTTGCACTTTGTGAGCACAGCATTTTGTGTTTAAAGTTAAGAAGATAACAAGTCAGTTTGGTTCTTTGCATTACAAGTTTTGCTAATTGAAAGTCTGTTGTGACGATCAAACCAAAGCTCTTGTGGAATAGTGTCATTTTAGCATGTTTGCTAAACTGCGACCTGCTCTCTTCACCTCAGGTGGTCTACAATGTTGGCCTGTGCATCTGCTTGTACGACATCACTAAACTGGAGGACTCCTATATATTCCCAGGGGACGGAGCCTCGCACACCAAAGGTATGACGATGGTGATGATGATAACGGAGCTCTCTCATTTCCTCATTCACTTGCATCAAGCATCAGTTAGATCTTACACTCATTGCCAGATTTAGCATTATTTTATAACTGAGCCCTTCCACTTAGTTTTCTAGGTTGTATTGGTTTATGGACAGGAGTCATTTATTTAGTTGACTTTATTAGTGCAATAATTCTCCTCACTCACCATTTCTTTCTTCTTCTTCTTGTGTTTTTATGTCAATCTTGCTGATGAAGTGAAGAAAAAATGCTGCTATCCCGACAGAAACACTGTTACATGGCCACTTTTTAGTAAACTCCTGAAGGACATGTTGGAAATGTTGCAGCTAGTTTTCTATCCAATAATATAACACTTTGACAGGCTTGCAGGGTGATGGACATTAGCCTCAGGCGTCACAGCGAAACCTGTACTCAGGTCTCAAGTTATGGTTAAAGTGAGGGTTGATGGACTGTGACTCTCACCCACTGATTTTTCCCATCATCTCTCTGTCAGTTCATTTCAGGTATGTTGTTTTTCACCCGTTTCTCGACGAGATCCTGGTCGGCAAGATCAAGTACTGCAGTCAAGAGGGAGTTCATGGTAACGTCTGTCTTTCCATTTCAGCATGTTCGGTTCAACCTCCGGAAATGTTTCAGCAAATGTATTCTCAATACACTAAACAGGAAAAAAAGTCAATTCATCTGACAGTTATTTTCTCGATTAATCGAGTAATCGCTCTGCCTGTTAATTGTCTGGAAATGCCCCAGCACAAGGTGATGTGTTCAAATGTCTTGTTTTGTCCGAGCATCAGTTCAAAGCCCAAAGATATTTAATTAACAATAATATAAAACAGAGAGAGGCAGCAAATCATCATATTGGCGATGCTGGAAATAGCAAATGTTTGGCATTTCTGCCTGAAAAATGACGTGAATTAATAATCAATTGTCGAAATAGCTGTCGATTAATTTTCTGTAGATGTAGAACAAGTCTGAATTGTGCTTAAAATGAGAAAAACATAAAAAAACGGTCTGCAGGCTGAAGGCTCATGTATTCCTGCTTTCGCCCGTATCAGACGACACAGCAGTACTGTGGTAAACTCTGACAGCACACTGTAACCTTCCTGCTTCACAGTGACGATGGGCTTCTTCGATGACATTCTCATTCCACCAGAGTCACTTCAACAGCCTACAAAATTGTATCCTGAACAGAAAATGTTCCTATGAATCCCTCCAGAACATCTTTGCCACACATGTGCATCACATATTGTTTAAATTGCACTGGTCTAGAATTGATTGTGACTGCAGTTTAGCTGTCGAGCCGTCCTTAACCACCGCCTCAGTGACGAAGCCGAGCAAGTTTGGCTCTGGGAATATGAGACGGATGAGGGGGCCCATGACCTCTACATGGACCAAGGCGAGGAGATCCGTTTTCGGGTGACAGATGAAGTCTTTGTGGACACGTCGCCGACGGGCCCGGCCACCGCAGCGGCGGACACACCGGCCCAACCGGGAGTGTCGACGGCGCCGCCAGCAGTGGACAGCGGGGAGAAGAAAGAGCCACCGTACACTCTGATTGTAAGAACACACTTTGACTTACACGCGTTTTACATCACCAGGAGATCTGATCAAATAAAAACTGTTAAACGGTAACTGATAAAAGCATGAAAATCCATTGTTATTTAGGCAAATTCAGACTTCGTATGTTGACGTTGGGTGGCGCTATATTCAGTTTTCTCCCTGATAATGGGAGAACAAGGCTGTCCCATACCAAAGCTCCTCCAAATATTGAGCGTTAGTTCAGGCAGGCCACAAAGTCAAGCTCAGCTCACGATCCCAGCTACATCAGCTGATGGCTCAGCTGATTCCCTTCTGAGCACCCATTGGCAAATTTCATACAGGGCGCCTTATTTAAGCTGCTTTAGCCTGCCTGCCCTTGCTGCTTCCTCTGCAAGCCGCTTTGCAACTGGCCTCCACCCCAGCTCCTCCTTTTCACGCTATGTCTGACTTCATCAACGTCATGTTTTGTTGTCATTGATGCCTGCTCTGTTCTGTACCCTGGGGGGGGGGTCTTTGCTGCTGCACTCCCAGAACAGAGCCATGCCGCCAAATATAACTACTGCAGATGAAAATGAAGTTTTCTTTGACTAAAGTGGCCCTGACTGATCTGTGGTTTAGTTTTGCCTGCTTTGTTAGGACACAGCTGGTGTATACAGTTGACCTGGTGCACTGTTTGCCAGCTGTCTATCATGTCTTGTAGAGAAATGGCACAACTTTCACTGTAAACGTGGCTATAATAGAAATGGCTCTAGTTTACCACTGGTGGTAAGAGAAGTGGTTACCATATCGTCATCCTTCTGAGGGCAGCTTCATGGTGAAAATGTTAAACCTCAAAAACTGACACGAACCACCTAAACCCACAGTTCTGGTCTCAGTCAGGCTACTGTTGCATGTAGGCAGGTCGTTCAGGTTCAGCGTACCAACCTTCAGTCCTCCAAAGCTTAACCTTTGTATGCTGCGGCTTCTTTGAAGGAGGCAGCTACTGAACTAGGACCTGGCTCTTGTTGCTAACAAACGTGTTGATTTCATTTCATTTCCATATAAAACATTTGCAAAACTGATTTTTAAGTATTTTAAATCAGCCATTTTTGACATCCATGTTTACATGCTAAAGTCTTCTTCTTCTTGAAATAGTGGGAAACCATTGGCAGGACTGTGTGCGTGCATTAGACAAACAAAACAGGGACCCGCTCATAGAGAAACAGTTCCATAATGCTACTAGAGGTCCACAGGCAACCTTTAACACTGATTATTCAAATGAATCTATTTGTACCATCCACTACTGACGTTCACAGTAGATTGCAGCAGTGGACGATTATTTACTGCCTTATCTCTTTTAGAGCCCGTCTACATTATCGGCCAATGTGATCTTATCACAGATACATCAGTGTCGGCAAATAAAGTGTGTCGGCTCTTCATTGATTGACTTTGTGTCCACTTTCAGATATAGTGATTGCAGTGATTTTGTTTGTTTGTAAATTTCATTGTTATAATTGCTGGTGTGACCGGGCTCTTAAACTGAAAAGATTCATAAAGGTATAAGTTGTCCCGCCATGCAGCAAACCTAACAGGAGAGTCACCGTTGTGAGAGTAGTACAACACCTGTGTGGCTTTGACTGTGGCCAAAATGAAACAAAGGTAGCTCCACATCCGTCCTGATGCATTGCGCTGTTGTTTCCAGGGGACCATCTGTGAGCCGGGGCTGGGGCTGCTTTCATGGTGGAACAGTTAGCACTGCCGAAGAAGAGGAGGACAGTGGGTGGTTACGGACAGATGGCCCATCACGACCGATCGGAGAGACGAGGGATGGTCGGCTGGAGACACAGAACCCTGTTGTTTGGGTACAGAAGTCAAGACACTCAAAGTGGAGCTGCTTTCTGAACCAGGACGCTGTTGGTGTAAAGTGACTGATGTAACCTTGGTCACATTGAGACTGATTGTGTTGTAAATACTGCCCTGAACAAACCAGCTTCATGCTTTCACGTAGAATTTGCCATATATTTAATAACAGAATGATTGAGGGACATTTACATTCATTTGGTATATTTCACATTCACAGATTTTGATCCCCAATTCAAAAGAAAACAATAATAAAGTAATTCATTATTTGAATCATAATGTCATCACTACTTTAGTATGATAGTCAGGTATACACAGGTCACAAAGTCATGAATTTAATGGCTCAAAGTGGGCGCCAGATGAACATCATTTGTCAGGGTGATGATGTGAGAACTCCTATGGACACAGAGAAATACGGAAAAGTGACTTTTTTGTTGGTATGAAGTGACCTGTGGGTCAGATTTCTAATGCATTTGTATCTTCAAGATCCAAACAAAGGTAACGTCGCAACAATAAAAATTTTATTTTTTGGTGGGCATAAAATTTGTCAAACTTAAAAGATTTCCTTTTTATTTTCAGGTGTTCGGCTACCTCGACCTCAGGTTTTTGTGCACACATCCTCAGTTTCTTTAACAACCTTGTAATATTTCTGTTTTGTCTCAGTAAAAGGGCGTATCGTCAGCGTGACTGGGCGTGATTTGTGAATTTGTCATTTTGTGTGATTATAGGAAGTATATCAAAAAGGATTATTGAGCAGCCTTTAAATCCTACGGTTTGAAGGGCAGTGAAGGACACAGTCGTGCTTGTTTAGAACAGATCTGCACTCTTAATGTCGGTCAGTGTGAGTTTTCAGCTCACACACACATACTTGTTGTGTTTGTTGTCCAATCAGAAATCCAGTGGGCTGTGTTTCATGTGACAATGGCATGGTCAGTTCATGTTTGTCTCGGCTGCATGTGACCTCTGTTGCAGAAACATTGCCCACAGAAAGCTTAGCTTAAGAATAAGATAAAATCATTAACCATGTAAATAACTACTATTACTGCAGACTCAGTGGAACTATGGCATATAGATAATGTGAACATGAGTGCTCTCTGAGCTCAACTTCAGCATTAAAACAGTTTGTATGGTTTTTACTTGCATGTGTACGTGATGAAATATAAACCTGTAGAATGCAAAATCCATTGCAGGCCACATAAATATAGATATAATAGGGCCGCAAGAACAGCTGCATACAGAGTGCAGTATGATAAACATAACACCATGGCAAAGAATACCTCAAATCACTGAGCTCACCGTTCCCCCAACAGATTACATGCATAACAAGGAATGAAGAAAGGCATCTTCTACACACACACACACACACAGAGTTGCATCACGCCATCGGAATCTCCGCCAGCTGCGCAGACTCCGCAGCCCTCACACCGTCACATCAGGGTTTTCCGTCTGTCTGCGTGGATTTAGTCGAGTTATTTATTTAATTGCTCGTTATATAATACACACCGACACACACTCGCGCTCACTGATCGTCCTCAGCCTACAGCGCACCCAATGCAGTAAGTAACATTTCTGCGATTATATGCATGTTGAAGTGACTGCAGATGGGGGGGGGGGGGNNGGGGGGAATAGTGTGTCTGTGGCTTTGTTTTTGGATCGGGGCAATGTATTTGCATGCTTGACAGAATAACCGCAAAATAAAAAAAAGACAGATTTTATTATAGCCTGTATGTATCTCCGGTTGTGTGGAGGGCTGGTCGATGTAACGCTTCCACCATATTTGACCCCCAGCGGATCTTTATGAGCGGACCCCTCACCCTGCATTTGTCCAACTTATATTGTCTAACAGCACTGATTGCCTTTTCCTCCTTTCACACATTTTTTGTGAGAAATTGCAGACTGCCGGAGCTGTGAATCAGGGATTCATTTCTTTACGTTTCGGTATTGGCTACAATACAAACTGGGGGAAAAGCAGAGAGATAAAATACGGGGTGTTATGGTTAGGTTCTGAAAGTGAGTGTATGAATTCAACTCTCGGGACAAACTCCACACACACACACACACAATTCATAGACACAATTTTAGGCTACTCGTGTCTTTTCATAACCATGGGACAGGGAAGAGATTTGTCCCCGACCCGGGCCAGAGGAGCCATGCCCCTCTCTTAGTTCTGTAGCTTCAGTTCTGCACATCCAGGTGTTCTCCTGCTGGTGTCTGTAAATGAGTGTAAACGCTGAGTTGCTCTGAATGTTTGGGTCCGTTCACAGTACACTAGTTTCTCATCATCATTATTATTATAATTACTGTAATAACGGTGTGTAGACTCATAGTGTGTCCGTACCGCTGTGTGTTTTATTTGATCCTGTCCCGAGGTAGCGCTGTGTGTGTCGGACTCCTGCAGGACAGGCCCGTGTGCTTGTTCTTCTTTTGGGAATGGGGCGCTGACGTCACGAGGCGACGTTCTGCAGCTGTTCTGACGTCACGCCGCGTGCGGAGCTCCAGCTCTGCCTGCATCATCGCAGGCAGAGGAGGCGTGGGCGTGACAAAACACTGTCCCCCCACAGACACGCGCGCGCGCGCACGCACGTATATAAAACGACACGGTGTTTGTTGTCCGGACGGTTGATGGTGTTGATGGTGTTTCTGGGGTGCATTCACTCTTACTGACAGGTGATCAGCCAGGTGCCTCCTTATATTTTAACCTTGAATATATCACTGTGGGGAGAAATCACATTAGGAGGTGTTGAAGGGCAAGGTCACGTGACTAAACAGGACATGTTGTGGATTTCAGTAGTGAATGATGAAAAACATAGAGAGAGATGAGTGAGTTAATAACTAGAACATAAATAACAACTGAGAATGGAGACAGACCTAAGGAGCATACTCTGTAACTCTGATGCGTATTCACTATGCACTATGTACAATAATAATGCCCTGTAGTACACTGCACAGCTGTAATGCACATCAGGTAGATATGAAAAATTAATCTCCACATTTATTAATGCTTTGGGTAGCTTCACAGATAAACCGTGCAGTATAATAATCATGTGGGGTTGTAGTGAAATGCCGAAGTATGCACCAACTGAGCCAAAGGGAAACTTCCAAAGGCTCCAGGTGAAAAAAGAAAATGTATGCTGTGTTGCATAAAATGAAATTCAGGGCTGGATTTAAAGGGCTGCGCCAATTTTACATCCCAGGATCAGTTTACATGTCATGCGGAGTACTACTCAGCCTGTGAAAGCTGTTGTATAATGCCTTCTGTGGCTCTTTTTTGTGAAGTCTGTGAAAATAACCCAGATGAAGTCATTAGGGTTTACCAGGAGGGTCTAATGGAAACATGCTATTAAGCTGCATTATGGGAAGTGTAGGATCCACTGTTTTTGGACCCATGCCTATATGTACTAAAAGTCAGGATATCTTGGTCTCTGCTGCATCGATTTTGATCATTCTTTGTTTAATCTGTCGTTAGCAAGTCCCCCAAGTTATGAACACACTAAATCACTGGAGCACCCCTTTAACATTAGAAGGGACTTGATTTAAAGGACTCGAGACCTGACTGAGGAGCTGTGTCACCTCAACATATATTATCCTGTTGGAAAGAATTTGATCTAAAAACATAAATTTGACATATGACAGAACAAAAGACACAAGAAAAGAACACTGAAAAGGCATTTTTCACCTCATAGGTCCCTTAATTGTTTGTGGTATCTGACTTGAAGAGGCTTATTATTGGCTGGATGACCTCCCTCTCATAACTCCTTTTCCTCCATCCTGTCTAACACCACATGACAACTCTCTGATCTTCCTCTCTTCTCTTCCTGCGGTCTCTCTCCTCACAGCAAGTCCTCCTGACAGACTTGAAGCGACAGCGCTGACCTGGATAACCGCTGAGTGTCCCACACTGAGGAAGGCCTGTCCAAGCAGACGGACTCACAGATACACCAGCGGACAGACAGCGGTGTCAGCAGCCCATCAGCAGCCTGCGGCTCGAGCAGTAGCAGCAGCGTCCAACACAACACATCCACACCATCCCCCCCTCCCATCCTCCTCCTCTACCACCACCTCCTTGTCACATCTGACATGGCAGACCCCAGCCTCAGGTCGCCCTCAGGGACGCCGCTGCGCTCCCCCAGCACCTCTCTCACCCTCTCCTTCCCCTTCCTGAGGGAGGGGAGCCGGGTATGGGAGGATGGGAAGGAGCAGCCGCTGCCTCGGGATTTGCCCAGCCCGTTGCCAACCAAACGCACCCGCACCTACTCAGCGTGAGTATGATTACTTTATTTACCAATTAGTGTGTGGTGGGAAGTAGACATTTACTTGAATACTGTAAAATTTGTAGGTACCTTATTTGAGTTTTTCCATTTTATACTTTAAAACTTCAATACATTTCAGGGAAAAAATTACTTTTTTACTCCACTATATGTGTCAGTACCACTTTTTAATAACGCAGCCTGTATAAAAAGTTCATGAGCTGTATGAAGGCTAATTTATTAATGGTTAATAAATAATTTACTAAAGCTTTGTAGATCATTTCTAAGCTCATAATAGGAAACAGCTTTTGGTGCTAGGTTGTGGAAATTCCCCCAAGCCGCAAACCAGAACTGGGTAATAAGTGATCCATAACGCAATGATTTATTAACATTAATAAGTACTTTTACTTTTGATGCTTTGATTGCAAGGTGTTGCTGATATGTCTGTAGTTTTAGTCAAGTTTTGAACATTTTGAATGAAGTACTTTTACTTACTTTAAATTGTGGCATTGCTACTTTTACTTAAAGGATGTCCATAAAGCAAACTGATGTAGGAAATTGATTAATTGTTACAAATTTGTCAAGCAAAAAGAAAATGCTGATTTCAGCTTCACTGACATAACAGTTGCTTGTCTTTTAACCACTAAATATTACTGAAGAATGTGAATCTGACAGGTTTGCAGGCTGTGGTTGATGGTGAAGGAAGGTTGAATACTGTACAGTTTACACTGTGAGTCAGCAGATTAGTGCTCTCATCTCTGCTGCCGTTGTGTTGTGACATTATGAGGCAGTGTGTAGGTGTTGATGTGATCAGCTCTTCATCTCCCTTCTAAACTCCTTTATGAATCCTCCTCTCTGTTCTCACACTTCTCCGATTCTCTGGTCTGGACCTGAACCCTGAATTGTATCACATAACAATATATTCTTCTAAACTGCTTCAGTATAACAATAAGTCGTACTGCGATGAGTCATTTTATGGTTAATGCAAGAAGAACGTCCTTGTTTTTCTCTCCTTGCCTGCAGTACGGTACGTGCTCACTCAGGTCCGGTGTTTAAGGGTGTGTGTAAGAACTTCTCCAGGTCACAAGGTCACGGCTTCCTCCGGCCCTCCCACGGCGGCGAGGACATCTTTGTTCACATTTCAGAGTGAGTGGCAATAACACTGAACTCACTCTCAGAAGACAACATCATACGGATGTCTCAGCCGTTCGCCTCTGAGAATCACAACAGACAAACACGTCATTAGCATTAGCTGAATTACAAATAGCAACACAAACTTACTGCAGATCTGCAGCGTCAACTCCTAGGACTGTGAGAACTCAGCAAACAACACTGTTTACATGTGTACTTTTTTTTCCATGGCGAAGCTATTTTTCCCAACTCTCCTAGGACGCTGTGACACCTGCAATAAGTGGACATACACAGAGAGTACAACAGCTTCTCTGTGCTGGTTTTATATAACTTTTTTTATTCAGGACAAGCAGTACGTCAAATGTTACTACAGCCTCAGCAAACACAACAGATTATGCAGGATGATCCAGTTATCTTACAGCCAAACATCTGCGTCATGGGTCTGAGAGTCCAACATTTATCTTGTCTCAAATTTCCACATTTTCCACAATTTCCATATTTCCCTTAATGTCGAACTTTAAGTCAGTGGTTCTCTGATTTGGGTGTCGAGACAACCTCAAGGAGTCGCAGAATAACTGCAGGGCCATGAGCAGATTTATGGGACAGGATATTAATTAGTGTGTCTTATTGTTGATTTTCCTCCAATTTCTATTATTATTGTGAAATAATAAACAGTTCACAGACTTTGTGCAGTTTGGATGAAGTTTAAATAGAAATAGTTATGAATCATATGAAAAAACAGTTGAGAACCACTGCTTTAAGTCATCTCATGAGTTACAAATCACTGCCTGTACGTTAACACATACTGTATCTGCAGCATGAAAGTGAAAAAAAAAATTTAAACAAATTTTCTGTTATAACTCTATCTAGGCTATTTTTTTAATTTGATTACACTTGTAGGGCCTGTAACCCTCTGTGCATGAGTAAAACTCCCCATTTTTACTTCTCATACCTCATCGTCCACATTTTTCTCTGTTTCAGCATCGAGGGGGAGTACGTCCCAGTTGAGGGCGACGAGGTCACGTACAAAGTGAGTCGGGTCCCTCCCAAGAACCTGAAGGTGCAGGCGGTGGAGGTGAAGATCACACATCTCAACCCAGGGTCGAAACATGAGACCTGGTCTGGGCAGATCATCAGCTCGTAGACCTGAGCTCCGGGGCCTGGTGGGTCGTGCTGGGCAGGGCTGGGCAGGGCTGGGCAGGGCTGGGTGGGTTGGGCTGGATGGGTCAGGCTGGGTAGGGGTGGGGGGTGGGGTGGACCTGTTGTGGGACTGATAACTTACATTTCTGTGCTCAAATCCTTTTTAAAAAACATGTTTTACCTACACAGCAAAGTGTCCAGTTAATAGTTGTCAGTAATTCAGTGGTAGTAGGTGTTGACAGTTTTCCACTCACAGAGCTGACAAACTGTCTGTCTGCTGCGCTGATGCTTTTGCTGTGTATGTGAAACTGACCATTATTCATTGTTTTATTTATTTGTATTTTTGCCATGACAGCAGTATTAAAAGTCAGATTTGAGATGGGAGGGTAAAGTGACCAGCGGAGGATCAAAGAGCTTGTGGGCCTCATTTTTTTTATGGAGATCCGCTGTGTAAAGTATGAAACTTTGGGAAAACTGTAAACATAACTGTGGTGCAGATCTGCAAACTGAGACATGACAGCTCCTTGTACATGTAAGGAAGAGAGTGATGTCGGACAAAAGGCTGAATTCAGTTTTACTTCCCTTCTTTGCAGCTATTAAGGACTTGTTTACTTCACCAAAGTTTCCAGAATCACATGTTGAGCGGGTCAGATGACATGTTATCACAAACAACACTGTTTTTACATCAAGTGCAGACTTTGGAAAGAGGAGAAGAAGCTTTGAATTCAACAACAGAGCTAATGGACGTAAAAGCAAGTAGTTTATGAGTTTTTGAAGAGATTTAAAACATCGTGAAAGTTGAAAATGGCAGGTTGGCAATCCTTAGAGCAGTAAATCACAGCTGGTTTTGCATCAAAACTCAAATGAAATCTATACAGAAAAAACAAAACCCTAGATATAAATCGTTCTATGTTTGCATGCTTGACAGGACTCTGTTTTGGGTTTCAGGTCACCAGTTCAGAAACATGACTTTAGGGGACAAAAAAAAAGAGGAAGTTTTATTTTGAAGGAGAGAGGGGAACGTACTGAAGGTTGCAGTGGGAGTAAGTAGGAAGTTAACAATTCAGTTTGTCTTAGACAGAAAAAGCATGAAGCAGGCAGATGACATTAAACCAAGCATGGACACAACATTTTTTTTACTCTGAATGGAAAGTGATTTTCCTGAAAAATGCATATCCTTGGTTGTGTTGTCTTGTTTGTGGTTATTTATTTGAATTATTTATTTGATGATTTGTTCAGAGTTGTGTGTCCTCAGATATATTTTGGGTCATACAGTCAAAAGTTGCACTTAAGAAATTTGAACTTCCACTATGAAAATGGACACAGAACTCCAGACATCACTGTCAGGTTATTCTCAATTTGCTGTTTCGTTTGAAAGTTCCTGTTTTGAAAGCATCTGGAGCCACGAATTTCTAAATCTCTTTTTCTGTTATTGGAAAAACATGTGTGTGATTTATTGAGTCAGCGTGATGGTGAACTATATGACTTCATAATTGGTGCCAATAGAGATCATTGTCACAGAAGTGTTGTTTGTGGTTATCCAGGTTTTGCTCAGCTGTTCTATACGTGTCATTTTCTATTATATCTGTTCCATAGAGTCTCTGTGCATCGCGTCCATCTGTCAGTGTCACTGCTTGAATTTGTTCAACATTACATTTTATTCATCAAAGGCCACTTTCTTTTGTGGATAAGCCACCGTGGTGGTGGTCCACAGGATTACTTCTGCTGAGCCTTGAAAGAACATTAAAACATTTTACGATTCACACGTCTGATATAAGCTGTGTTTTCTTTAGCTGTGTGTGTGGGAGTGACATTCAGACTGAGGGAGAAAGAGGAAGAGTGGTACGATCTTTGGTCAACATGTGATGAGAGAGACAGTTCCATAATGACGAGGTCGCAGCCAACGTGTCGTGTCACAGTGTCCCCAGCCTGATAATCAGACTGAATTGCCATTTTGTTTAATTTTATACCATTTACATTTGAATTTCTGAATGAGAGATGTGGGTGGTGATTCGGAGGTCTGGAACCGGGCTAACCCTGAACCCCCCTGTTGGCTCCAATGGAGGGCGTTGCACAAGGCACAACAAAAGTAAATAGTAGTAGCATGATGGTGGATGGCATTGATTATCTGCAAGCTTTTGTTCTGATATTGCATTCACACTATTGTTATTCTAAGGTTTCTTTTTCTTCTTCTTCTTCTTCCTCTTCTTCCGTACATTCTATTGCTTCAGCATACTTTCAGCTACAGAAACCATTCAACTATCAAAATGTTCAGCTCTTTAAGGTCATTTATGCTATAATTTAACTTTTTTATACATTTTAAACTTTTTAAAATATTAAGCTTTTTTCAAATTTTTTTTACACTGTAAGTCAATGGGGAACCCTCTTCAACTTGCTCTACTTTGAAATGCTACTGCTTCCGCATACCTTCAGCTACAGACTCCATTTAAACTTTAAACAGGTCACAAGATGTTCAGCTATTAAACTTGTATTTGATATCTTTTACAGTTTTTGAAATATCACTGTTTTAGTTTTATGCTTTTTTCAGCCCTTATCTGAGTTTATAATGGGTGTGTGTGGGGAGGAATCTTCAAAGCCAGAGTGTGTGACATCATCGCCTAGAGTGAAAGGCAGCTGTAAAGTCGTCTGAAAAATTTCTGTTAAACTTGCTCGTTTCCACAATTTTCACTCTTCATACAAAATTTCACACCAGAATGTAGACAAACTTCTCCTGGTTCAGATCATGTAACTATTTAAGCCATAGGACATACAGTTTTTGAACTGTTTGCCTCCAAGTTCACCCCCATTCTCTCGCCATATTTAGAACTTCCGCTTTACTTGATATCTGTAGGCAGGGTTGTCACAGCGGTAACTTTGCTGACTTTGGTGCAGGAGATCGGGGGTTTGGTTCTCAGTCAGGGCAAGGCCACACCTTTTTATGTCTTTTTTTCTCCCCCATTCTCTCTCCATATTTAGAACTTCCGTTTAACTCTATGTCCATCGGCAGGTTTAGCACAGCGGTTAACACCGCTGACTTAAAAGCAGGAGACCAGGGTTCGATTCCAGGTGTGAGGGCAATGCCAATGCGACCTATGGTTTTTGAATGGCGATTCCCCCATTCTCTCTCCATATTTAGAACTTCCGTTTAACTCATCTCCGTCGGCCGGTTTAGCACAGCGGTTAACACCGCTCACTTGGACGCAGGAGACCAGNGATTGCATTAGTATTTTTTATGTAGTGTCAGATACTCCCTCTGGACACCTTCGTTGCCAAAAATGTACACGCACAAAATCTGCAATAAAATTCTCATACGTCAATATTTTTTTCTGTTTTTTTTGCTTGAATCCCTTAATCAACTTCAGCCCTGATCAAAATGATCAAATATTCAATAATTTTCAAGATTTTAACCCTTTAAATGCCAGTTTAATTATTTGAATCATTGATTATTTACTACAAAAAAAACAAAAAATTAATTATTTCCCATATAATAAATAGTAGGGGGATGGGACATTGGTGGTGATTAGAGTCTTGGATGTGTCAAAGATTAGCAACAAAATTGATTTGATTGCATTAGTACGATTTATGTAGTGTCAGATACTCTCTCTGGACACCTTCGTGGCCACAAATGCCTCATTGTCTTCCATTAAAACCACATTTTTTAATCTCACTGCCATTACAGTATAAAACCATGCATTCTGTAATGTCAGCATTTCATTTTGAAGAAAAGTAGTGATATTTGACATTTTTACCAGGGTTTGCTTCCAGGTGTGAGGGCAATGCCAATGCGACCTACGGTTTTTGAATGGCGATGCCCCCATTCTCTCTCCATATTTAGAACTTCCGTTTAAGTCTACTCTGTCGGCAGGTTAGCGGTTAACACCGCTGACTTGGGTGCGGGAGACCAGGGTTCAATCCCGATGCGACCTACGCTTTTTGAATGGCGATTCCCCCATTCTCTCTCCATATTTAGAACTTCCGTTTAACTCATCTCCGTCGGCCGGTTTAGCACAGCGGTTAACACCGCTGACTTGGACGCAGGAGATCAGGGTTCCATTCCAGCTGAGGGCGAGACTAGGGCCTGGTCACTACTAGAGATTGAAGAGGTATGACACAAATGCTACGGCAAGGGGAAGCCAGGACAACATTTAGGGGGAAGACATCATTATCTTCCCCACCAGAGGTTTTGGGTACCAAGCCCCAATAACAATAATAACAGAAAGGCTGATGATAACAATAAATAGACTAAGTGAAGTACTCTCTGATGTCCTAGAGTGATGCAGATATAACTCCAACGGGGAAAGAAGAAGAAAAGATAGGGATACCGGTGGGCCGATATCTTTTTTCATTTCATATTAAAATAGGTGATAGGAGTAAACAAAAGTATCAAGTATTCAATATTAGAGTGCTATTTAACTGTTAGTTGAATTCAAACACTAACTACAAGCTATACATCAGCGTCTGCTTCTAGTACTACAATTCTATATATCAGTGTGTTCTGTGAACTACTTACAGCTTGAATCCCTACACTTCTACTCTCTGAAGGTTTAACATGGTATACACTAAGGCAGTTGTCTGTGCTATTTCACTGTTAGTCAACTTAAAAGGTTTAAGGTGTTAGTTAATTCAAACACCCTCTGAAAGTCTAAGTATAGCTTGTAGTTAGTGTTTGTGGCAGAGAGAGGTGTTTGAATTAACTGTTAAATAGCACTTCAAACCGTTAGCTTGAATTAAAGAGCACAGAGGTGAATACAGAATGCAAACCCAACCAACCCTCTACATTCGTTCATTCATCATGAATGAATCATCCATCCATTCATTAGTCTTTCTCAGGTATTGAATGGATGATTCATTCATCATTCATCATGAATGAATCATCCTTTCATCCTGAACGGATGGATGAATCATTCATCATCCATTCATCATGAACGAATGAATGGAGGATGAATGATTCAGAAGTAATATTAGAGTGCTGTTTAACTGTTAGTTGAATTCAAACACCAACTAAAGACTCTAACTACAAGCTATACATCAGCTTCTAGTACTACAAATCTATATATCAGTGTGTACAGCTTGAATCCCTGCACTTCTACTCTCTGAAGGTTTATTAATGGTACATGGTATACATACACTAATAAACAAATTATTAAACTGAAGGCAGTTGTCTGTGCTATTTCACTGTTAGTCAACTTAAAATGTTTAAGGCAATCAGTTTCCTCAAATTGAGAGTAACACAACAAAGTTTGAAGTTGTCACAACTAGAATGTGATTATGTATGTTGCTCAAGGTTTCCAAGTGACTACTTATGTATTATATTAAAGTCTATGTTTTCCTCAAGTTGGTTTAACACATAGTATGACTTTGTGTGCACATACGTACACACCTATTAGACATACACATAAACCATCTCCTTCCTACTCCTCCTGTTTCTCATTCACATCACTTCCTATCCCTATTTTCATACAATGAAAAAAGATATCAGCATCCCTATCTTTTCTTCTTCTTTCCCTGTTGGAGTTAGTTCTGCATCACTCTAGGACATCAGAGAGTACTTCACTTAGTCTATTTATTGTTATCATATTATTGTTATTGGGGCTTGGTACCCAAAACCTCTGGTGGGGAAGATAATGATATCTTCCCCCTAAATGTTGTCCTGGCTTCCCCTTGCCGTAGCATTTGTGTCATACCTCTTCAATCTCTAGTAGTGACCAGGCCCTAGTCTCGCCCTCAGCTGGAATGGAACCCTGATCTCCTGCATCCAAATCAGCAGAGTTAACCACTGTACTAAACCGGCCGACAGAGATGAGTTAAACGGAAGTTCTAAATATGGCGAGAGAATGGGGGAATCGCCATTCAAAAACCATAGGTCGCATTGGCATTGCCCTCACACCTGGAATCTAATCCTGGTCTCCTGCATTCAAGTCAGCTGTGTTAACCGCTGTGCTAAACCTGCCGACGGACATAGAGTTAAACGGAAGTTCTAAATATGGAGAGAGAATGGGGGAGAAAAAAAAGATATAAGAAGGGGTGGCCTTGCCCTGACTGAGAACCGAACCCCCGACCTCCTGCGTCAAAGTCAGCAGACTTATCGCTGTGCCAACCTGCCTACCAATGTAGAGTCAAACGGAAGTTCTAAATATAGAGATAGAATGGGGGAGAAAAAAAAAGACATAAGAAGCCGTGGCCTTGCCCTGACTGGGAACCGAACCCCCGATCTCCTACGCCAAAGTCAGCGGATTTATCGCTGTGCCAACCTGCCTACAGATGTAAAGTCAAACGGAAGTTCTAAATATGGAGAGAGAATGGGGGAGAAAAAAAGACATAAGGAGCCGTGGCCTTGCCCTGACTGGGAACCGAACCCCCGATCTCTTGCACCAAAGTCAGCGGACTTACCACTGTGCCAAACCTGCCTAAAGAGGTTAAGTTAAACGGAAGTTCTAAATATGGAGAGAGAATGGGGGAGAAAAAAAGACATAAGCCCTGGCCTTGCCTAGATATGTAAGCACTTTGTTTAATTTCCCAGACAGCTGATGTTGATAAACTGATTAAACCTCCATCAGTTTGTTCCTCTGTTCTGATTGGTGGATTGATGTAGAGCTACTTTTGGCAGTTGTGACCTCTGTGCTTGTTAACTGTTAATGAATTCAAACCCACCTGTGTGTCTCTTTCTGTCTCTTTATCACACACACACACACACACACACACACACACACACACAGTAATATGCTACTCATACAAACACAAACACATAGACAGTAATACACACAAACTGGTTTTTCTATCTTTGTGGGGATATTTACTACTTCAGCCTTTTTCTACAGCTTCTACTACTTCAGCCTGTTTTTACTACTTCTACTAATACTTCAGCCTGTTTCTACTACTTCTCCTTCAGCCTTTAACGTACTTTTTCACATATCTGCATTTTCAGCAGTGTTTTGCAAATAAATTTCAGCTTTCAGCATTCCCACGCATTTTCGGCAGGAAATGCAGTTTTTCTAGTTACAGATACCTGTTTTTTCCAAAAAACAAGCATGGACCAACTATTAATGATAAGAAGAGGTAGAACACTATTACCACAGTAGACCATAGACCACTGTTGCCTTCTCCATCCTCTCCTTCCAACCTGTAGAATTTGAGACGCCCACTGATGTCGTCACGGTTCGCACTTCAGGTCAAGGAAAACCTGATATTTTTTGGTTCCAGCTGGAAACCAACTTCTCAGGTTCCAAATCAATTTAGTTTTGGTCGAAATGCTCAGAACATTTCAAAATTAGGTGCTCAAACAACCTGTCCATTTTGGTGGAAAAGGGGGTATCAGTGAGAGTTGGTCTGAGGCAAAACATAGCTATGAAGACAAAAACAGCTAAAAGAAAAAATAAAAGATGTGATAAATACGTCATTTGTTGTGACACATTTATTACTTCCTGCCTGTTCTCTATTTCTAGAGACACATCAGCATAAACATCTTGATGCTTCCTTAGGAGGAGCGCCAAGCTTGAAACACGTTGCAGTCCAGAGCAGCTGCCAATACACGCCTTTTTGTGTTCGTCATGCCATTGAGTGCCTGTATTTCTAACATATTTAAATGTTTTCACTTTTCTGCATTCGAGGACTCCAGTCCTTTTTTCTGTGTATTATCATTGTCCCATTTAAAAAGCACGGCTACCTTTAAAGTCCTTTATCAAAAGCATATTATAAAATTGTATTGACTTCAACAGATACAGAACATTGTTCCTATCGTTATTGAATAATCAGTAAATAAAGGATAAGGGCCATGGGAAACAAGAACACTAAGTGTCATTGACATAAAGCACCTTAAACCAGGTTCAGACAATATCATCCTGTTGCAGAGCAGCAGTTCAAGTCCAACTTGTGCCACCTGTTGCCAAGAAAAGTAACAGAAGCAGCTTAAACCAGACTGCTAGGTCATGTTAAACCAAGCGACACATCTACAGGCCAGGAAAGCAAGTTTTGCAATTTAATTCAACACTAGTGCAACATGCAGGCAATGAGTATTACAACTGCAGTTTTTTCCTTTTATGAAGATGCTGTTTGCAGTCTGTTAACTGGAGCATATCTTCTGCTGGATATTGCTAAGAGTTCACACTGCTGTGAGTGTCACTGTATATCTTCTGGCCCCTGACAGTCTTCCTAGTTAATGTGGAGACAAAGAAAATAAGACCAAAAGAAACCAATATAGCAATATTGGTTAACAAAAGTTGTGTCTTTGTTGCTGAATATTTGAAATACAAACTTGAGTGCTACTTGTCTACTTATCTGTTATTTGTTGGTAGAAGAGTCAACTCTGGACAAGTGAATCTTTCTACAGACACTTAACACTGAGTGGCTGCCGAAACTTAATGTCAGGCAATGCTGAATAAGATTAAAAGAGACACTGATGATTTTAAAGGGGAATAAATGATACATCTGGTGTTATCTGGTGTCTGATAAAATACTATTCAACTTGTGGCTGTTTAAAGTGCCTGTGTAGGTAAGATTTGAAGATTTCTGGCGACTCCTAGTGGTAAAATAATTTTAAAAAAGACTGGCAGAACGAAATGCATGCTGATTGAGAAAGAGAAAGATTTTGAGTTTGTGAGTGAGTTATACGTAAAAAGGTAATTTTGAGGTCAAAGACGACAAGAGCTGAGTTCAGTGAATGATATCAAAAAAGTTTTATTACAATGAATTGACAGTAGAGTACAGTTAGCATCAGTGACACATTAAAAAGCTAGCTCTCTGCTGTGCATAAAAGTCGTGTCTACATGATCCCTGTAGTCGTTGAGGTTGAAGGAGTGTTAACAGTCGGACACAGAACTTTATTAAAAGCCTCACATTTACAATAATGATCCATCAAGGAGGTATTACTTTTCTGAACCATGACAGAAGGACAGAACTTTAGATAGTTATGGGAAAAAAGTGGCAGCTTTAAAAACGGTTTAAAAACCCCTTTAAGCAGCCGTTGAAAAACTGCATTAATATGAAAACAATTAGCAACAAGGAATCAAGCAATAATCATGAATACATATAGTCACCCAGTATACAGCGCGCAGGCCATGATACAGCTTGTAAAAATGTTTTACATAAAAAGCTGTCTTATTGACTGACAACAGTTCGTAGAGTGACTCGGTCACAGTAGCTTAATCCACTGGTTAAGATGAATTCAAGGAGTCAGTAATGTACAGTTTTAAATATAAATCTTCACTTTAACGCACTTAAAAGAACCTAGAGAAGCTAAACAGGCAAAGCGAGCAAACGTCTTTTATTTCCAGTAGCTTTGTGAGGTTAAAATAGGCACCTGACAGCCAGAGGATAACACAGTGAACCAACATAACTCACATCCCGTTCAGAGCGACATTAAAATACTTGGAATGGTTCATATATCCTCATCTGTAGAGGAGGAAAGACCCACATCTTCTTTAATGCTTCACTCATATCTTATTTCTTCACAAAACAACAAGCAAAAGTTTCCTCACCTGTTTTAACATCTCCCTCTCTCTCTCTCACTCTCATCATCTCCTTCAGCAGTCTTCAACAAGACTATACCAACGATTGGTTTAAAATTATGCCAACATTAGTGCAAAACATTCTATACTCCAAGTAATTTGGAGTAATAACTTTCAATACGGCAGAAAGTTTTATAACCTCTACGCCTTTTGGTTTATGTTACAGGCTACACATTGACACTGCATTGGAACAGTACTTAAACACTTCCTCAGTTAGTCCCTTTCCCGCTGCTGTCCATTTGTATTTAGAGTTAGAATCATATTAATAATATGGAGAAAATCAGTAGTGGTACCTTTCAGTGGTTCATAGACAGCCTGGGCTGCAGGTGCTGGTTGTTGTACCAGCGGAGACCCACAGGCGAAGGTTCAGAGGGGGTTTGTGGGTAAAGGGATCAGGGGCAGTTCACGATATCAGGACTCGTGCGGTGGAGCGTCAAAGAAAAGCTCCTGACAGAGCCTGGCCGTGTCCTTTGGAGAGTACACTGTGAAACCGACAGTTCGCGGGTCGTTGAAGATTTCATAGTCGTTTCCTCCCTGAAAAGAGAAACATCACAATTATAAACACAGATGAGCACTCGTTGACCCGAGGATCTCCTAATTTACAATCATGACATTTGAACTTTAACCCCTGAGCCTGGACAAACAGTCGACGGCCTCAGTTTTATCTGACTGAACGCTTCATGAGAGTATCACTGCAGTCATGTTTACAGACCCCTTAGTTCCTGTAATGCTGCAGCAAAAAGAAATGATATTATAGTCAGTGTGCCTTAGTAGGCTTTTTCCTGTGTCACCATGACAATGCCTCCGTGCACAAAGCCAGGTCCATAAAAAAAAAAAAAAGTTTTTCCGAGTTTGGTGTGGAAGACTGTCCTGCACAGAGCCCTGGCCTCAACCGCATCTAAAAAAGATTTGTGATGAACTGGAACGCAGACCACCCATGATGATGAGTGGCTGACCTCACTAACGTTGTCGTCGCTGAATGGGAGCAAATATCTGCAGCCAGGTTCCTAAGTCTTGTGGGAAGCATCACCAGAGGAGTGGGGGCTGTTACAGTGGCAGATTAATGTCCATGGTTGTGGAACGAGATGTTCAACAATCACACGTGGCTGTTACATATACACAACAACAAGCACTGCATCCAGCTCCTGTAAACATTTCCCAAGATGAACTTACATCTGAGGTCTCGTTGCCAAAGAAGTAGATGGTGTCCAGGCCTTCGCTCTCCAGCAGCTCCAGGCACAGCCTCTTGTCCCAGCCCTCTGGGAAAATGTCAAAGCTGATAAGACCGCCTGAAACAAGATGATGACAAACAGGACGTTATTATCATCTTCAGCTTAATTATATACACAGTGTATTTCTTGAATAGATACCTTTAAAACAACACAATGCATTTTACAGGGTTCGTATAGCTTTTTAAGAGTAACATTCAAGTACTTTCAAGGTACCTAAACCAAAAGTTTCCAGACTCTCAAAGCCTTTATTATCACATCTAAATTGTTACTATAAACGCAATTGTGAAAAATAAAGTTTACAGAATTCCTTTACACCCACAGCAATCAATGCATATTGTCACTTTGTTTATCAGCTGTTCATATTAACTTTGATTGTATGTTTTGATTGTGATTATTTAATGCTCCCTAATTTCCAAAACCTTCCTTTATTATGTAGAAAATCAAGCATTTTTCAAGGTGTATATTCGAATTCAAGCACATTCCTAACCTTGAAGACATAACAGTTAAAATTAAGCATTTTCCAAACTTTCAAGAAGAGGAAAATGAAACATTCTGATATCAGTTAACACATTTGCCATTTTTTTCCCAGGAAAGAGCAGACGAAGCGGTGTTCGTGTTGTGTTTACAACACAAGTTTTATTAACCAGAACACTCAATATGTTGGTGAATAGTTTCACTTTCGCACTCTTCCACCTGTATTTACACGCAACACCTCCAGCTCTGCAGAACCAACGTTATTTACACTCTGGGCAGCAGCCTGTTTGTTCTGACTTGTTGAACTTGTTGGCAGAGAGATAACGCTGCACTCAGAAAAAGGATGTGTCACAATAATGGACCGAACAACTACAAACATTTCCTATATTCAAAGAATCCAGAGACGACTATGATATGTGTGATTACGCCTGCAGCTCAGGGGAAAGATCATGATTGCAAAATGTGTTATTCTACAGTCCAGCTGGTTCTCATTAGAGCTTATTTTCATCACAGACTAGTTTTTCCACTTTAAATGTCACAGAAAAAGCTCCACTGTTGCTCAGCTGTGAGTCGAACGACCATAAGTGACCTTTAAGTGTGAAATGTAGCTGAAAAGTCTCCTGGAACGCAGCACCTCCCTTTCAATCTGCTCTCCCCCCTCTTTCCACCTTAAATCCTTTTCACTGCCTTGTCTCAGCTGAAGGGCCTAAAGAGCCAATAACCAAGTCAAGAGCTGAGTAGCGTTCCAGCCAATGAGAAGGCTGATTCACTCACATGCCCTCCGCACGCCTCCATCCCAAACACCTTCAATCCCACACTATAAACACCTCAGTGATTCAACCACATCTATTGACCTTATTTTCCACGACAACAAGGGCGGCGCCATTGCGTTCGTTTTGTCATCCTTCTTCCGGTTATTCTACTTCCGAGTGAGAGGCAAGCTAGCTAGCGATAGACGATCACCGAAAGCTACGATGTCGAGCATTATATGTTCAGTTAGGGGATGCCATAACAATTGGATAAAGAGGAGAGAACAACTACAGCAAGAATGTTACGACCATAAAGTCAAGAGATCGGAGTGTTGTGGGGCTTTTTACAACCTGCACCCACCTCCTAAAGATGAGGAGCACTTGAGGCTATGGCTGAAGCGCCCACCCAAGCACCCATATATGTGTTCCTACCATTTTGTGAACAGAAAGCCAACAGATGAACACCCTTACCCCGAGAAATGGCTCGGCTACGATGCTCCGTTAAATAAGTCACGCTGGGTGATTAAACCAGATCTGATTAAGAGGTGATTAAGAGGTCGTCAGATTCAGGTAAGCTAGCTAGCTAGCTATGTGTTCAATTGCTTGTTAGCCTAACATTACCCTAGTGAAATCCGTGCTCTGAGAAGCTCCATTTATAGATCGGTAATGAGCAGTTAACTAAATACAATGAATTTTGCATGTTTAGCATTGCCACTCTATATATTTCATAATTAAGAAGGTACAAGATATTATGCAGTCAGCGATGCATGAACAGCCAGTAGTCTCCACTGATCCCTGGTTGCTAACTAGCACCCACGCAGAGTGGTTTGGGCTGCTCGACTGGCTGGGGTTCACATCTGCCTTCAAAAAGANACCCTAGTGAAATCCGTGCTCTGAGAAGCTCCATTTATAGATCAGTAAAGAGCAGTTAACTAAATACAATGAATTTTGCATGTTTAGTATTGCCGTCCTATATATTTCATAATTAAGAAGGTACAAGATATTATGCAGCCAGCGATGCACGAACAGCCAATAGTCTCCACTGATCCCTGGTTGCTAACTAGCACCCACGCAGAGTGGTTTGGGCTGCTCGTCTGGGTGNGGTGATTAAGAGGTCGTCAGATTCAGGTAAGCTAGCTAGCTAGCTATGTGTTCAATTGCTTGTTAGCCTAACGTTACCCTAGTGAAATCCGTGCTCTGAGAAGCTACATTTATAGATCGGTAACGAGCAGTTAACTAAATACAATGAATTTTGCATGTTTAGTATTGCCACCCTATATATTTCATAATTAAGATGGTACACTATATTATGCAGCCAGTGATGCACGAACATCCAGTAGTCTCCACTGATCCCTGGTTGGTAACTAGCACCCACGCAGAGTGGTTTGGGCTGCTCGACTGGCTGGGGTTCACATCTGCCTTCAAAAAGATGAAATCACTCTCTGCGTGTAACAGTACACGACCCACTTTCCCGCTATGTAAATATTGGTAGGCCTCGGTANTTCATAGCCGCTCCATCAACTCCTTGAGACAGGACGAAGTAATTAAATATGTCTCAGTAGGTTACCTCTGGCCACTTCTTCATATCGTCCACCCACGTCAACACTGACGACGGATGGGACAGTATGAGACCGTCCGATCTTCTTATGTTGTTTCTTGACACTTGATTTAGCCATTGTCGATCTAGCTAACGATATTAAAAATCTTCTATCTAATGAACTGGCTACCGCACGGAGCGGAAGTCATAAGACAAAGGCCGGAAAAGGGAAGTACTGAAAGTGGGCGGAGCAGAATAAGTTGAATAGCAAACCATCCCCCAGCCTGATGTTTTTCACTCCTGAGTAATGACAAAGTGGGGCTGCTCAGCTGCTGACAATGCACAGATGTGCCTGAGTAACCTTTAACCTTTTTCAACCCTTCTGCTAAACTCTGAATGCTGTAAATAACCCTAAATTGATTACACAAACTGCCTTAATAGTTCCAGAGAATATAAGGACAGAAATCTAATAAAAGCTTAATGTAAAAGATGAGTAATTGAAGGAAATTAATGTTTAACATCCCTGAACAACAGCAAACACACACACAATAAGTCTCAAAGGGTGTGCGTCTCTTTAACTACATCTCCTCCTCTGTGATTGTTAACATTTAATCAGGAAAAAACAATCCAGTATGATAGATTTTACCTCAGATCATCAGTCACTGTAATGAAAACGCTGAGTGTCCCTTACATTCTGTACTCTCAGTGCGGATTGCAGAGCCGGGTATATATAACACCTATTGCAGAGATCAGTATCAGCTAACAAGGGCAGCTGCGCAGAAGCAGATAAACCCTGAGGAAGGCAAACAAATTAATCTAAAACTCTGCACATCCTCCGGGTCCATCGACCGCTTTCCTCAGTGTCAGAGTCAACAGAGTGAACAGTAAAACCTCTGCAAATGGCGCTGATGTTGCTGCGGCTTTCCAACTCAACAACCTGAGTATGTGTGCACAATATCCACCATCTGGGAAAAGTCAAACCTACTTTAAGAAAATTATCAGGAGCTGAAAATAATATATTACAACACTGTGGCTGACCCTTGGTTGAGAGAATAACAACTCTGCGAAATAAGGCAGCAGACATGAAATAACACATTTCAGGGATCTATAACAGGAAGAGTACTGAGGAAAAACAAGTCGTCTATCTTGTTTGTTTGCCTTCACGCGTCACCGGCAGAGACTCACACCTCGCAGAGCACGTAAGCAAACATCAAGTACCCGATTCACCTTACTGCTGCTGTGTTGCCAGAGAGAGAGAGAGAGAGAGAGTGGGAACAGTCAGTGCGTGTGTGTGTAAAGGTTAACTAAGGGCTCCAATGTCCAGCACAAGGTCCTCCACACATCATAGGTGTGAGGTGGAGGGGTCTTTTTTCAAACAGAGATAAGAGACAACAGACAGATAAGCTGTAAAACTGGTTCATCATTAAACGACACTGCTGTAAACAGGAATCCTCTTGAGCTGAGTGTTAAAGCTATTTAATCATGTCCAAACACAAAGAGCCTGTAAGACCCAGCGTTGGGTTCATGATGATAACAGATGTGAGCTTTGATCAAACTCTCAGATTGTATCTAAATTCTAGAATTCTAGTCATAGGAACACTTTGTTCTAGTGTTTTGATCCCGTTTACTCGACTTCAGGAGAACTTTGAAGGGACTATCAGGGTTCAAAGGTTAAATTCAACAAGCAGTTTGCAGGGGTGTGGACTTAAGAGATTTTCACAGTTAACATGGACTCAGTCCTGAAACGGTGACCAAACTAGTGCGTGATCAGACTCATTTATTTGGCTGCCAATACAGTGTCACTGTGTCCCGTGTTTTAAAGCAACAGGTAGGCTAACTGACAAAATGCTCTCTTTCTGCCAGCTGTCTCCGCTCCTGCTGCCTCCTGCAGATTAGGAGAAGACTCATCTGTCATGTCCCATTTGTTCCTGAATCTAATTTACACAAAATGTTATTTGGACCTTTGTACCCCTACATAGTGGTTACTTACTTACTAAAGGGTACTTGGTGGTGACAAACACAGCTGAAATTATTTTGGCTTAAGTGACACATTTAGCAGGAACACTGTTGGTCAACCTTATCGCAGCAGGATGGCTACAAGGCCCTGTGATTATTTTATAGTTTTGAAACCACCTTGAAGAAGTTTTTCTGTAAATGGGCTTTCATCTTTCAACTCTCTCACCTCTCGTGAACCGTAGTCCCTTTCCAGCAAACTCCTCTTTCAGGGCAGCAACAAATTTCTCCCTGATCTTCTCTCTCTGTGGAGAAAGTGACAAAGCAGTCAGACGTGTACATTCATTTAACACTCTGGCTACCCTTGGTCATAACTTTAATCCTCTCTGTTGTTTGATGTGTGAACGTAGCAGAGGATCCAGCTGCATACATGTTAGCGGGTAGCTGAAGGGTTAAACCTCTCCTCCTCTGCTCCCATCTACTTCCTCCATATCGCCTGGCTCTGTGAACTGTCAATGGACGGCTTGTTAAGCTGTCCTGAAAGCTCTGCATTGTTTGACCTCTCTCTGTCTGCTTAACAGTGAGAGAGAGAGATGTGGTCCATGACTCTCAGCGCCTGATGTGCAAAAACATACAGTTTGTTCGGCTTAGCTGCTGAATTTGGCTACTGCGCATTTAAATAAAGTTCCAGTAGGTTTCATTGCAATTGAGGCAAAATGGCCAATGCTCTCACACAGACCAACTTTCTACATGCACAACAGGAGAATAAGCTTGAACATTACAGGCAGCCAATATTTCACCTATATACACTATTTGATGTGATCCTGTGTGCCATAAATCCAGGACTAGCATTTACATACAAGGGCAACACAGGTAGCAGAAGAATGATGTGTTAACCCACAAACAAATGACGACACCAGGACACTTAGTCCTGGTCTTAAACAGGAAGCATCATTCTCTAACTGCCTGCTCACAGGGGTTGAATGTGCAGATGTTTTGTTGAATTCAGCCTCTATGACACGCCAAGAGAGAGTGATAAATGGACGTAACAAGTAACAATTTGGACATTCAAATGTAAGTATTTCACCTTGTCGATTTCGGAGAATTCGATTCGCTCCTCTGGCGTGCAGCTCCGACCAATGGGGGAAATGTTGAGCATTCCATTCCTGAACTCAATGAACGTTCCCCTGCAGGCAGAAAAGGATGTATAGTTAAAGGGCGTTCTACTTGTTTAAAAGACTTAGAACAAACCTATCTTGTGAATGGCTCAGTGCATGGGTGGAATATGATATCAATCAAAAATGTAAAGTGCAAGTCTCTGTCAAAAACGATCCAAGGCACGCTGTAGGGTTTGTGCAAAATTAAAATGCCTTTATTTTTCATTCCAATAGTATTTAAAATAACCAATGTTTTGCGACCAACATTGGTCTTCATCAGGGTCATTGTGAGCAGTGGCTTACACACCTATATTGTGTTACACTAATGAGTAGAGTGGGAGGTCAAAAACGAGGAAACACAATTGTGTTTTTAGTTTTATTCCGACATAGAGATCACGAGATGCACGTTTTTCCTGCTTCAGCCGGTCAGTGCTGAATGAAAAAAGACAATTGGCATTCCAGGAATGCAGGTCAAAGGTGTGTGTGTGTGTGTGTGTGTGTGTCCTTGGGGGTTTATGTAACTAGTGGCCTAACTGTCTTGCGAGTTTGGTCAAAGTCTCACCTTTTCTTTGGCAGCTTGATGAGCCCCATGTAGCTGAGGCAGAAGTTGATCAGGTCCTGCAGCAGCTCCTCCCCGATCTGGTTCTGAATGGCCTAACGGGATGAAGATGCACTTCACTAATCAACAAAATGACAAGATGACTCTGCTCTGCCCCATTGTTTAAGATGACAGTTTAATGATGAAATCAATATGGCTGGTAAAGATGGAGGAAAAGAGGTCACCTAGGTAGATCCATAATCATAAGTAGACGTTCAACTTCTTACTTCCTTTTCACACATTTTGCAAAACAACAGACTTAATTTGTAGAAAATTGTTTCTTTAATGTAGTCTGAAATAAAATGCTTCTTTTGCAGTTTTTCCTCACTTTCCAGTCTCCAATTGTGGTCTACCAAACATAATCAGTTTTTAGCTAAAGAATGTCTTATTTCTCATCACATTTAATATGAACAATATATCTTACAATATGCTGCTCTATGTTCTTATTAGATCATTTGCTTTATAGGAGGAACATGTGAAGCGTGTATGCAGCACATGCATGCAGAGCCACGCATTGTTCTCAGGACAGAGAACGTGATGCATACCAGCTGACGTTGTGACAGAATGCGACAAATGTGACTCTGTATGTTTACTTACATGTTTGGAGAGCAGTTTCCCATCTTTGTACTGCACTGTCCCGTTCTCAGCAAATACGTAGTCAAATTTGTGTATCACTGCAAGAGAGGAGACGGGTGACATGTGGCTAAATGCGCTCGTCTGGTGCTTTACAACCTACGCACTCAACTAAATCAACAGTGGCTCTTCCTCTAAGGCCTGAATATGGAAGAACAGAACAGCCTGCTATATTTACCTGGTAGCAGATTACAGTGTGTGTAACACTGCCTGCTAAAGTCAAGTTTAATCTGTCTGACCGTCCTTCTCACTTCGGCCTGTGTGTTCTCTGCCAACATCATTCGGCAGGAAAAGTCTGCAACTTTGCTTCTTTGATCAGTTTAACTTTAATAACACAGCAGTCACCTGCATAATAAAAACAGCATAATATGAAGGCATGTAGAGGCTGATAATATAACTGCTGGATTGTGTGATAACTTGACAAATAATAATAAAATGTCCCTCTAACTGGGTTAAAAATGTAATAAAATCTGTTATTGAAATAAACTGTCATGTGATTATTTAGTTCATACAGGGTGTAACACATTTTAACTGATGTCAACTTTTTTCACCATCCATAAAAACAAAATGCTGTAATAATGTCATGTTATAACATGAACTGCTATTTATTACATTTTCAACCCATTTGGGGTGTCATTTTATTCATTTTTTGACAGGTCATCACACCATCCAGCAGCTACAACAATATCAGCTGCGACTGTGTGCATCATGAAGTATGAAAAGATTCACCTTTAGCACACTTGGCATGGTTGTGAAACCACGTGGCTCCCTCTTGGCACAATACATCTGCATTCCAGTTGTAGCCTAATATTTACTGATAGATACGTTTTCATTTCAGCCTGTTAACTCAGCTGGGGGGCTGTTGGCGCTGCAGTGTGAGGACAATTAACAAAGTCACTGGTTAATAAAGTGAACTAAAGCGAACCACTGGAGTCATCACTTGAGTTCAGATGTCAGCAGTCTCAGTTTAGCATGTTAACTGTGCCTCCCAACGTGCTGTTGCGAAATCATATTAAGACATAGATGATGAGCTGAAATGCAGCAGTTAGTCACCATGTGCCAACCGGTATCAGCCTCTGAATTACAACACAGATAAAGGAAGAGAAACATGATCAGGCTGAACTAACTTCTGTGTTATCATCCGTTTATAGTGGGTCTCTAATGCTCTTAGGAGGATGTTGTGTTCCTCTCTATTAAGCTGCATATTGGGTACTCAAGGCACCGAGTTTCAGAGTCACTCATGGCCTAAATCCTAAATTATTCCCAGAAGGACCATCCTCTCTGCTCCACTCTCTGTAGACTGGTGTCCAAATAAGCAGAAGTCACAATAAAAAAGTGTCAGATCATGCAGTGTGATCCAGCTGGGTGAATGATACAGTATACAGTGTGTATAAACCGCCTGTGGTTAACACAGGAAGTGGCCTGCTCACCGTCATCCCCCTCCCCGAGCTGCTCCGCGATCTTAGAGTAGTCTGACCCTCCCACGATGCCGATCTTCACTTTCCTCCGCAGGGTCTGGAAAAACTCATCCAGCTGTGGGTCAATTTTCTGCAGGTTACAGGG
This sequence comes from Maccullochella peelii, assembly GCA_002120245.1. Taxonomy (NCBI): domain Eukaryota; kingdom Metazoa; phylum Chordata; class Actinopteri; order Centrarchiformes; family Percichthyidae; genus Maccullochella; species Maccullochella peelii. The sequence continues at coordinate 37,034 of LKNJ01004435.1, forward strand.
AAATGCACTGCATGTTATCACTATGTGTTAACTGGTATAGCTCCCTCTCATACACACACACACACACCATCATCATCATCATCATGAACAATAGACATGGCTGCAGAATGTGCCTTTGTGGCATTACAATTTGGAACAACATATGGAGGAAAAATGTCTGAGCTGCACAAGTTACTACAAGTTAGACTACTATGTATAATCAGGGCGCTGCCGTACTCTGCACGCACACACACACACACACACACCAGTTAACCCAGATGAATCCAAGCATTCAAAGCCAATGACATAATGAAAATGAAGGAAGAAAGTAAGAAACATAAATCATACACAAAAAATAACTCGGGAGTGAAGAATAAGAGAGAGGATTTCTCCCCTAAATCTTACACAAATGTCTACATGGCTACCACTCAAAAGTTAGGTTCAGAAACATGGCATTTATTTCAATTTTCCTCCTGAGAATTTAGAGTACATTAATTAAAAAAACACTAATTAAAACACACGTGAGGTGACAGTATCAGGACAGCTTCCACGCAGGACACAAAGACACCAACAGACCCACACATTGGCAGACTACATGCCACACAGCCCCTCTCTGTGTCACGGTAGGGTAAACAGTGCTGGGGCAACACTGGTGTTTGTGCAGGGGGGAGCAAAGAGCTCAAAAATATGAAACCAGTGTATGAGGTCAGGAGGACACAGTGTGCCCTCAGTCTCCCACCGTGAAAATAACTCGGAGGCTGTTATGAAGGCAGAGGAGCGAGCGGAGCTACGGAGCTACAGGGAGCTGCTGTGAAAGCTTGTAATAATCGATAACCGAACACGCTCATGGTGTACTGATTGACTGGGTGTGAACTCACTTCTCTAGGTGGTGTCAAAGTGCCGTCCACGTCGAACAGGCAGAGGATGTTTCGGTCCGACGGGAAGCCGTTTGATTTGTCCATTTCTTCTTCTTCGGAGTTTTTCTTGTTTACGAGTTGCACTTTCGATTGCAAGCGTCACCGGTCCACTCTCGTGCAAGCAAACAAGTAAAAATGCACATTCACATGAGGGTCAAATGAGTCTGGGTATTCAGCTGTAGGTCAAATATTAAAATAAATTTACAGAAGGTACATTATTTCTTCTCGTGCGCGATGACAGCCACTTCTTCTTCTTTTTCTTCTCCGAGACCACAGTCCTACTGTCTCAGCTCAGCTCGGCTCGGTTCAGCTCGGCTCGGCTCAGTGAACCAGTTCAACACCCAAACACAGCGTGCTGCTGGTTTCTTTCGCAACGCCGTAACTCACCCGGCAGCCAATCGCAGCCGGGGTAGGGGCCGTGACGTCAACTGGTGGGCGGGGCGGTTTCATTTACACGCCAGTCAACAGCCAGCTGACGTTTAACCTACAAGTGAGGGAAGCAACTTTTTCTCCTATGCAGGATACTGGTAGTGTCATATAAATCAATGTGACATTGGCGCCTTTATGGTGTATGCCACTTACAAAAACATTGATTGACTGATTAACTAATTCATTCATTCAAAGTCATGTTTTGACTTGGTCTTAATGCCTTCAACAACACTCAAAATGTCCCTGTTTGTGCAAACAGCACAATATTGAGTTTTAGGAACATCTCCGCAGCCAACACATCCACAAGAGGGCATACTGGCAGAGAGATTGAGATGGTATATAGAGGTGTGATACTCACATTTTACATTTACATTTGTTGATTGATTTATTGATTTATTCAATGTTTATTTGTATAGGGACAATGCCACACACCACAGCATTTATAGCCTAAACTAATTTGCAATGCCCGTCCCTAGATGGGCCTTTATAATGCATAAAACTCAGCAACACATACACAAGAGACAAACTCAACAAGAGGAACATACATTAAAAACACAAAGCTCAGAACTCAGCAAGAAAAAACAGAAACTACAGGAGACATACTGCACCATAAAACAAGGACTACTTTACATACAGTTAGGTTGTTTAGTCCAGTGGTTCTCAACACAGGGGTTGGGCCCCTTCTGAGGGTCTCAAGGTGAATCTGAGATTCATGAAATGATTAATTAGGAAAAAGAAAAAAACAAAACAAAGTTCTGGTACACAAATTTGTATTCATTTTTTGGACATTTATCTAATCTTTATTTTTTTGTGAAATATTGAAAAGTTTTACCTCTTTGAGCCTCGAACAAGTATTTCAATAAAATCATCCGAGAACTTTAAAGGGGAAATCACTCTTTAGTGGAACTCATGGATGCTTTTTTCCCTAAGGTGTAACAAGCCAAAATGATTGGGATCCACTGGTTTATTATATAAAATGCATTGTATTTTATAAACTTAGCCAATATTTTGAACATTTTGAAAAGTAACTCCAGCTGTCAGATAAATACAGTGGAGTAAAAAGAACAATATTTCTCTCTGAAATGTAGTGGAGTTAAAGTATATAGCAGCATAAAATGGAAAAATACTGTAAGTTCCTAAAAGCTGCACTTAATTACAGCACTTGTACGTAATATTTTCAGAATGTATTATTTGGATGGTTTACTTGGATTGATTTGACTGATGATAGGTATTTATTATGTGTTGATTTGTTTGTCCCCAAGTTACCTGGACTATGTTTTGCTGACTTTACATCATGGAAATAAGTCGAGGACTTTATGGTGTCATCCTTGACATTTTTAGTAGTTGCGTGTGATTTGATGTCCTCCCTCGCATTATGTTAATTAAACTAAACTGAAGTAAAGAACATCAAATTGAATTCTTGGATAACATATGATGAAACAGTTTGTAGGAATTCGTGGGCAGTTTTGCAACATGTGACAGCCTTAATACTGGCACCGTAAATCACTTGTATGTTTTATCTTTTCTGCATTTCACAGCAATCGTAAATCACCACTGCATGGACCTGAGGTTCAAAATAAGTGATTATGTCAGAACACAAAGCAGTATGACCCCTTTGTTCTAACAACAGTGTGTACAGTACATGTATCTTGGCATTTGTAGGGTGCCTGTATACATGTTTTGACCACGGTGACAGACCTTTTGCTGTTAATGTCTGAGTTTCAAAGTACCCTTCAGTGTTCAGTGTGGCGAAAGCCAAACAATTTGGTGTCATCAAGGTAAGTTATTTATGTGCTTGATTTATTAGAAGCCTAAGCTGCCAATTGATATGGTTAAATTGTATGAGGAAGGAGGCAGAAAAGGGCAATTATTGACTAATCATTAACATACCTGTCATTGGCTTTGGAAATTGTAAACATGCCTCTTTATCTGACTTTGACCTCAATCCCCACTTTTACTCCCCTCCCAGCAGACAGGGTCTTATAGCTTTAACCTTTACTCAAGGGATGAGGCTGGCTTTTTTCTATTTTTTTGTTATTGTCCACAAATTCTCTGAAAAGACCAAAACCAACATGTGTTAGCCCGTCTCTCAATATATTCTGAATTCCCTAATCTGTCACTTTGCCCCAAACTCTTTGGTTCCTACTCAAGATGTCAATCTTTAAAAACAAGTTACAAATAGTTTCATTTAAAAAAAAAAAGGCTCAGTCATTTCCTAAAACAGCTGGAAACTGTAGTTTTTAGCAAACATTACTCAAACAGAAGTAAATAGTGCGCTTGATGAGGACTATTTTTGTCCAGATTACGTAACATGCATCATCTGTTTGTGTCTTTTCTGTCTTTACAGGTTTGCAACTAAAACTTCCTGTCAGACATATTTTTTAGGAGAAATTTGTCCATCTGAAATGGTCCCACAGTCCATACGTTTTCACTGACTGAATGTGAATGTAAACATCATCAAAACACTTAAAGCCCCCATGTGTAGTAAATGGACATTTCTGACTTCTGGCATTGTTTTATGGCTACAATAAATACCTCCACATGTCATTTTATGTACTTTTCTCTGTAATTCAACCCGGCATATATTGTATCGCAGTTCTCTGGGCTTGAACAATAATTGTCTGAGTTTGTATTTGGGTCGAGGTGAGACGCTCTGTAAGATTCACCAAAAAATCTACATCAGACAAGATATTCTCTAAAGGATCATTTGAGGTTATTCTTTAAAATTGTTGCGTTGTTCTTCTCTTCCTTCATATATGAATATGTGTATGTGTGTGTGTGTGTGTGTGAGACCCACCTGCTCACCTGCCTGTTTGGGTGCTCTGGGAGTTGAGTTGAAGGCCACCATTAAAACAGCCCTCTTATCTAACTTCATGAGGAGGGGAAAGTGCTCAGTTGGACCCATTTTCACAGACTAACAATAACAGCCCCTGTTATAACAGCATTCAGTTGCTATTAAAAGCCACAATGAGACAATAAAACAAAGAGTATTGTTCCTTTTAACACATTACTGTTTCCTCTACCTGATAAAATGCCAGGGTGTGCAGAGACAGAAAGCCTCTTCACATGGAACTGCAATGGGACTAAACGGCTGTGTGCCGTGAAACCGTGCTATTGCAACGTCATACGTGTGTGTTTGTTTAAGCCGTTTACGATCCTGTAAGGAAGCTGAGTGATGATGTGCCGTGCTGGAAAGACAGAAGTCGTGGCTGGAAATGTTGAGCATGAGCCCAAATGTGTATAAAAGTTGTTTGTTCTGTGTGGTAGAATCACACAGCGTAATGACGTAGTGGGTTTCGGTCTAAATTGCCAGTTTATTTAATAGCACACGACGTGTGTTTGCGATGTTCGCAGCAGAGCTTTTGGAGACATTTTTTTGACAGATATGTGACATTCTACAGAAAGCAAGCTAATTTAAATTCACTTACACAAATGTCATGTAAAAATGGCTTTTATATGAACGATAAACTATAACTCCTCTTATCAGCAGAGAAGCAAAAAGCATAAAACAGTGTGATTTCAATCATGGAGTCTGAAAATCAGTCTCTTCCAAGATAGACTGGAAATATGACTACAGGGTGTTTATAGAAGATGGACTGATAATGAATCAACAGATCAAAATATAAAAATACTGTAAAAGATACAGCAAACACATTTAACAAGTTATTATATAAAAAAACAGGTTACGGTCATATTTGGATTAAAGTATTAACATTGTGTGTAGTAACAAATGATTCCACCAAAAGAGATTACAATTGTCTGATAAGTTGGTAACTGTAGATGGATGTGTAGTAATGAGCAGGTAACATCTAATTTGTGCCAAAAAATAAGAGAAGGAATGTGATGATGCACCTTAATGCACCTTGTAACATGGGTGTTGTTGTGCTGTCGTCTCAGAAAATGTTGCTGCTGCTGCTGCTGCTGCACGGCAACAAAACGCTCATGAAAAAAAGCCTAAGTTGATTTCCTAAAACAGCTGGGCATTGTGGTTTTTAGCGAACATTTCTCAAACAGCAGTAAATAGTGCGTTTGTTGGGGACTTTTTTTGGACGCTGATTTGGCGAGCTCCTGAGTATTCATGGCAGCAGGGCGGTGTATGTGATTGACTCAAACTAAACTACGGTGCCCATGTTCATCACTTTGGTGTCACACACTTATTAGTTTTTAATAGTTTCTGGATGACAATAAGCTCGATGGCACAGAGGAATAAGCTATATCAAGCTTTGGCTACACAGACATACTTGTCAGTTTCAAATCATTGTTGGTTTCAGTCTTTTCAGGAGATTTGTTGATAATGAAAAAAATATAGAACCTTAAGAGAACTTTGATTATGACCTTAATGCTGCTTTGATAAACTGGGTGTTCACATGACAATTGTGATAATTGGAATAATGACTTCGTCAGGTTGTAATGACTTCATTAGCATGCATATAAACACACTAATGATATAATATAATAATATAATATATAATGATAATTAAGCCTTGGCTTTGGAACACAGACTGTTTTACCTTGAGGGTATTTTCACCAGGAGGGGAAATTTTGAAGCAACTTCAGTGGCTCTCTTGCACCCAAATGAATAAGAATAAACGGTTCTGTTTGTAGTCTACACTTTTGATTTGGTTTAGTGTTGTATTGTAAGGATTAAAGCTGGTTTTCTCAAAGTGAGTTGACACTGGTTTATGAGCAGTTTGGCCAAGACTTTTATAGGCTTAATCCACCCTGCTTTTATAGCAGACAATATTTATCAGCTCCACACAAGCCTTCACTTTTATGGCATCCTCTGACCTTTGCCCCTCTCACTATGCAAGCTTTCCCCCCCGCCTCTGCTTCGAACAAAAAGTCTTCAGAACATACCAGATTGTGTAAAAAAAAGGCACATTATTAGTTGTACTGATTCCACTGTCTACATATGTTTTTTTTGCTTCCAGTCTACAAGACATGACTAAAATTAATCTGCTATTGAACATATTTTTACACTTGCTTAAGGACAGCCTGGTCACTGCAGAAATGGAGATTCAGGAATAATCTTTGCTGTTATTCAGACAGGAGGTGTAATATGGAGGCAGGCCTAAACTTCATGTTTACAAACAGGATGAATTATGATCTCAGTAAGTTTCTCAGTGAGGTGTCAGTCCAGATGGAGTGTGGGAGTCTTTGCTGTCCTGCCCTCCCTCCGAATGGAGCAACGACTGTCACTTGACAGTTGTTCATTAACGTATGGAGGACAGGCAGAGCAGCCCGTACCAAGGTGGAGGATTATTGATTATTGAGGCTTTCACTAGAGGAACAACTGGTGTGAAGACTGCGTTTCTTGTCTTCAGTCCACATTTTTCTTTTGTATTTACTAAAAGCGGTTGGGTGCGGGATCTCAGGCAAAAGATTATTTTCTTCTCTTATCTGGATGCTGGACAGTGCATCGAGAGACAGTGGGACTTCTGCTTAGTCACCGAAGAGCCCTCTTTGCTTCTGTTTTTTCGGCTTATGTCGTCAACGGAGAGGATCTGACAAGGCGGACGAATGTAAACACCTGCCTTCAGCCTTCTGTTTATCTGAACAGAGTTGTGTTTTTTTTTTGACATGTAGAAACTGTGGAATCGAAACAAACTTCTGAGGAAAAGTGGAAAATCTCAAGGATCAAGATGTACAGCTCACACAGTTTACCTTACCTGGGAGTGTTGATAATGGCGGTGGCTGCCAACAAGATGCTGGATGACTGTTTGTCATCGAACCCCAAATACACTATGAATGTTGTGCTGCAGGAGGACAACATGTATGGGTTAGTGCGGGAGGCCGTGGAACAAGCCGTTGAAAAGGACAGGCAGGAGAACATTAAGAATGGTATGGAGCGATAGTTCATAAATAAGGCTGAATGGACCTTAAAGATAATAATAATAATAATAATAATAATTTGATACAATCTACAAACACATTTCTTTACAGCAGCCAATAAAAAACAAATGGTTTAGAAAATGACATCATGAAAGGTGTTTTAAATAGCTGGAAGTCAAGTACTAGCAGCTCCTAGAAAACCAATCAAATAGAGAACTACACAGTCAAGATGGCTGGTTATGAGTGTATGAACTAGTTTCTCTGCATCCTGTTCAGTAAGAGGAGGAGGTTTAACCTCGCAACTGTCGTGTAAATGAAAGAAAAGAATGATAAAGAATTAACATGTTATTTAAAATCAAAATCAGCCCCAAGATTTTTTTTAACTTGTTTATAGTGGATGAGATCTCTTTTAGAATTGAGACTTTTTCTACTTTGCTCGATGAAGCTTTTTACAGATAAATAAAATAGCCTTTTTAAATGGAATCACAAAATGATTAGGCTTTTAAATTCAATTTCACCATTAATTAGTCTTCATTTTATCCACTCTTCAAGTATGCAGCCAGTGTACCGGGTGTGTTTCTAGAACATTTTGAATATGGGGGCTAGGCAGGGACATAGGGCTGGCTATCCTTTGAAATACTTCAGGACTAGTGCTGATATGATACCTGATATGATCCTTTTTTTCATTTAACAAAAGAAACCAAACTTCTCACATGTTAAATGTCAAATGTTGGTTTACCACAAGCAGCCCTGCAGGAACTTTGGCTAAACAATAGAAACTACAGTTTTTGAGGCCAAGAAAGAACTTTCATGCTAAATAAAAATTAATTTAATTGGAGACATTTTGATTCAAATGAGGAACTTTTTGATCAAAGAGTAGGTAAAAAAGACTAAGACTCTGACCAGACATTCAATGCCAGGGTTGGTACTTACTAAACTCAGTACTATGGACACATTGTGGTTGGTACCAAAACGTATCTAGATTTAGTTTGATACCCAACCCTACTGAATATGTAGTAGTTGTTCTTGTGGCACATGCATGAACCAAAATGTTTGATACACATAAAAGAATCCATGCAGTCTCCTTGTCTAATTGGTACATTTTTTCACTTGTATCTAACATGTGTAGAGATAGAAAACATTCTGGTGTAACAAACTTACCAAACTGGTCATTAACGGCTGTCCTGCCCTGCACACTTTCCTAACTCTGAACAAATCACAGGAGATATATTAGTGGCTGGCTTGCTAGCTAAAAAGATACAACATGTAAATATGACAGTTTTAGAGCTGTTGAAAGGCATATTTTTCCTCTTTTGCCAGACGCTAGCTGTTTCTACCTATTTTCAGTGTTTGTGCTAAGCTAGGCTAAACATTGTCTTAGATGAATCTCTCTCCTGAACACACAGAGATTAAACTAATATCAAACTTGTCATCTATATGCAGGTAAGACAACAAAATAAGATATTTTTTTTCAGAATATTCATTTAAAAAGTTTGTTTTGTTATTGGCAGAATCCACACTGCAGAAATGAGACCAAGGCATTGATCTGTCCAAATGTGAACTATTCATACAACAAAAAGCTAAATCCAGCATAAAACAGTGATTCTAACCCACCTACCCAACCATATACTGTACCTTTAATCTCCTTTATACCCCCTCAGACATATCTCGAGAGGGCTTGGGGGGTCCTGACCTACAGTTGGGAACCACTGGCATGAACTGCTTTTTCTCAAATGCTTTAAATCTATTTTTGGAAATGAAAGTGTTGCTTGTCAACCAAACATACACGTGACTGCATGCTTTGACAGTGTATTATTTTGTAAGAAATAGTTTAAATGACTTATTATTTACAGTAATAATTTATAATGAACTTTACTCTTATATGCTAGTCATCTTATTACCAAATTAAACTCTTTGTAATAATCAGTATTTTGTTTTGCTGATGCTGTAAATGTAATTTTTGTAATTATCTGTGGGAGAAATCAAAGGCTACATTTACACCAGTGGGCGAAAAGATCGGTCTAATCTAAACTTAATAGCTCAAAAAGATTAATAAGTCAGTTTTTGATATTAATAACTGTTCTAATCTCCTTTCCATGACTCAAGGTTGGGACTTCACTTTGACGGTTAACTACAACGGGTTCAACACCACCTTGTACAACCGGCAGGGCTGTGGGAGCAGCACCTGTGAGGGAGTGGCAATACTCAAGATGCTGCATGTGAGTGTGGTCAAAAGATGAGATGTCTAAAGAGTGTTTGAAGTGTTTCTTTTAGTGCACACGTTAAGGTCAAGTTAATCAAGGGTGTTTTAGCTTTAGGCCAAGAGGCACTGAGAGGCTCAGAGATGCCTCTGAGCGCGAGAGACCAGGACCTGAATCTCCTGTCCTGTGTTTATCTTTGTCCTCTGTCATTTCCAAAATCTCAGTGTAAAATTGTTCTTTCTGTAAGCAGTGATAAGATCCAAGCGACAAAATGTTGTGGCTCAGTGTACAGTTACAACAAGTTCCTTTTTTTGTAGTTTGTTTATTATCCATAGATTACCCTTTAGCTGGCACAGTCACACGTCTACTGCTCCATGACAGGGTGGTTATCATGGCTCACTTGAATGTAAAATTAATAAAGGCATGAGTCAAACTATTTCCAGGATACTTACAAAGGTGGATAGGAGGGTAAATGTCAATTATCTGAAACTTCAACAATAGACTGTAGAGTGCTGTCAGGGCCTCACAGTCAATGATCAATCGCGTCTCTGCAGACACGCCATTTTGCACTAACAATATCACCATTGCAGGAGTTGCCGTCATAGTAGTAGAATGCAAATATCTCCGCCAGTAGCAGCCTGAAAATACAAAAATGTAATGCAGCCACAGGATGCTGTATGAGCTTCTAGTGGGTACAAACTCTGCTATTGCTCCTGTCCTTCTCTTCCACAGCTGAAAGCAACAGGTACAAAGGTTCAAGTTTACAGGGGATTGTCAAAATGCATTTTGGGAAATGGAGGAAATCATAAACCGAAGTAAAACTAGACAAAAGGTTAAAGGAAAATACTATACTACGTAAAGGCACAGACCGGTTATAACATGTTATTGTAAAAAAAAATCTGTTTCCTCTTTAAGTATGGTGTCTGAACGCTGGCAGTGGGAGTGCTGTGAGTTCACACAGTGGTAGCCTCTGCGATGACAGAATAACTACAGGTACTGTATCTTTCTGCAGAATAACGGTGAAATTGGATGTGTCATGCTGGGGCCTTCCTGCACTTACGCCACCTTCCAGTTAGTGGAGTGAGTATCACTCTGTTTCTCTTTTATTATAAACCACTAAACAGCTGACAGATTTATGACTTTCCACCCCGTTTTCTGCCTCAGTGATGAAATTGGCCTGAGCCTGAGCATTCCCGTCATCTCTGCTGGGAGCTTTGGCCTCTCGTGTGACTATAAGCCCAAACTGACCCGAATTCTGCCTCCGGCACGCAAGATCTCCGACTTATTCCTCAACTTTATGAAGGAAGTCTTGTCATTTAAGCGTGCTTGGAAGCAGGTCTATGTCTACAAGAAGTCCAGCGACGCAACTGAGGACTGCTTCTGGTGAGACAACACAGGCTGCAGTTTACCCGAGTGACCTCTTTAGCTTCATTCAGTGCATTCAGGTTTATCTTCCTGCTTTTGCCACAGGTACATCAACGCATTGGAAGCGCCCCGTGCCAGCTTTGCTGAAAGCACAGACAGAGTGATGCTGCGTGGGGAGGAGGAGCTGAAGAATGCCTCTATTTCTGAGAAAAGACTCAGCAACAGTGGGTATTTTTTTGTTTGCTTGAATTACATCTCAATGCACTAAGCATTTCTTCCTGAGATGTGTCATTTCTCCAACAAAGCCTGACCATCCAAATGACCTGATAAACATCATCTAATATCTACACTAGAGATACAGTAAGTACTACAAACTATGTAATCAGAACAGTCACAACATTAGAGCGCATGGAGCAAACAGGAAAAAATTTCAGAATGTAAAATACTGAGGGGGTTTGTGCCAATACTGGATGTATATGTAGATATATTTAGAAAGCAATATTGAAGTACAAAAAATATGCTGTTTTCAATCACGGCATGGTTCTAGGAATGGCAATGTTGGTCTGTGTGTTCGGTTCAACAGCTGAATGGATTGCAGTCAAATTGCAGTCAAATTTTGCACAGACATTCATGAAGAATCCTACTGACTTTGGTGATCCCCTGACTTTTCCTTTAACACCATTATACATTTGGTACAGACATAAATGTCCCACTCAGGAGGAATTTGAATCACTTTGGTTGTACCTTAACTTTTTAACTAACTCCATCATCGGGTCAAAATTGAGTTTGTCCAATACTTTGGTTTATGACTAAATACTGTACCTGTAAATGTTAGCATGCAAACATACTAACACCTAAAACTAAAGTTGTGAACATGCTAAACATTATACCTGCTTAGCATTGTTGTTATCATTGTGTACCAGACTTATGATGTAGATAGTAACATTGAAATACTGTAACCAGTGCTTGAAAGGAGTTGTGTTAAATGTACAGTACAGCTCAAACATTTCCTTTCCTGTTTTAAGTGAAACTGATATATTTATTTCAGTTTTCATCCTATGTGGGAGCCCTTATGACATTGTTTCAATCAAGGCGAAGGTGGGCAAGATTCATGAGGACATCATGTTCATTCTCCTTGATATTTACAAGTAAGCCTGTCTATGATTTTTACCATTTGTTCCATGCAGTGTAACCATGAAGCTTGAGTCTTTTCAGTGTAAAACAAGAAATCATAATATACTATAAAACCTGAGATGTGACATTTTGAGTGTGAAGAAGTAACGCTGTTCACAGTGACACCCTTTACCTTCCTCCAGCCCTGAGTATTATACCAACACAACATCCAGTAAGGATATGCAGGACGTACTGGTGATCACTCTGCCGCAGAGGAACTACAACTATGGATCGATCTCAACATTCAACGGCACGGTGAGCAGCACCTTAAACACCCAAAACAAGACTGTGTAGGGAAACAGGTCTGACATACGTTTTGACTCCTTTTGCCTATCGTTCTATCTAATGGGCAGATACATGACTATGCGGCTGGGTACCATGATGGGGCTCTGCTGTTTGGCAAAGTGCTCAGAGAGTGGAAGCTCAGTCAGAGACGTAAAAAGGGATCCTATGATGTGCCTCTGAGCTACAACCCGTTTGGAAATGCCTCCTTTGACGGTGCGTATGATCAGTGACAACTCAAGATTAGCAACACACATGAAGGCAAAATTACAGTGCAAGGAAGTTTAATAAACACCAAGCAAACCCAGACATCGTCAGGTGTTATAGGTAAGAAGGTCGCAGCCTGCATGGGTGTAGTGATGGATCAGGCAGCCAAAACCAAGCACTGCTTGATAAAACAGCAGAAAAACACATCAGAGCACAAGACAGGAAAACACATTTGTGGAGGTCGTCATAATTGTGGTAGCTTTATGTTTGTGTATTGGACAAAGCCACCGGCCATGAAAATTGTAATATTTATAGTTCAGATTCTTCAGATCTAGGTTTGAGGTGGTTTTGCATGTTTTAGCACAAAAATATAAATTACAAATGCTGTAGATTACTATCGATCATTTTCAAAGCATAATATAAATTAGTTTTCAGTGTGATATGAAAATCAGCTTACAGAGAGCATCACATCACAGTGAACATTTATTGTTGCCTGGTAATGCAGTCATGAGCTGTTTTGAAAACTCCTCCTGTATGCGAGGACGCTCCAACCGCTGAAATTTGCCCTCATGAGCGTGACAGGATGCCGGTCTGGCAGTGGGTGCTTTTCACAACATTCAGGATCGCTTATTGTTTGTTCTTTGGGTTTGATTTTTGGACAACATTGCTTGTTTTGAAAGGCAACTCTCAAATCTCTGGTGTTAAATGTCATTTAAGGCACCACCGGGGCTTCCAAAATGCTCCCTGCTTGCAACTGCAATACTGTAACGTTGTCATGATGCTTGTCGTTAGATTAGTCGGATAATTTATTTGATTGCAAAGCGTTTTACGTTATTTTCAAGCAAAAATGCCAAACATTTGATGGTTCCAGCCTCTCAAATGTGAGGATTTGCTGCTTTTTCCTTCCTTACACCATGGTAAACTGAATATCTTGGGGGTTGTCCGATTGTTTGTCAGGCATAAAAAGCTATTTGAAAAGGTCAGCTTAGACTCTCTTTAACAGACCAAGCAATTAATTGATTAATCAAGGAAATAGCAGAGTAATTGATAATGAAAATGTTATTCGCAGGCCTACTTGTAGTTATTATTTAGATTGTCAAATGTTTCTGACTACGTAATGTTATATTAATCTTAATCCAAAGCAAAGACATAAAGGCCACTCATTATGTTTGCAGACTGTAATTATTCCATTTCCAGGAAATTATTGATTTCTTTGTTGTGTGTGTGTTTTTGTGTGTGTTTGCTTCCAGCAGGTATGGGAGGACACTACGTGCTCGATGAGTACGGTGACAGAGATGTTAACTTCTCTATAATTTACACATCAACTGTCACTGGCAAGGTGAGACTGCAGTCCACTCAGCAGCTTAGCACAGTCAATGTGAATATTTGTTTTTATGCTTTGCCTCTGTCTCTCTCCAGTACGAAACCCTGTTAGTGTTTGACACATCGCGAAATGAAACCATCGTGATAGACACAAACCCCGCCCTGCCCTGGAGAGGGGGTCACCTGCCTCAGGACGTGCCGGAAGATTCAGATGGTAATACACACATACACACTGATGGTGCAGAGGTAGTGTGGACGGTGATGCTTCACTGTAGCCTGAAGACTGTTAACACCATACAGCACAATCTCTCTCTGCTCTGTGACTCTAACTTTAGGTCCCAATTGTCTCATGACCTCACAGCATTAGTTTTTGTTTGTGTGAGTGTTTTAGATTGTTGAGTCCCTGACATGAGGTTGAGAAGCTTTGGCACACAGAGCACACAAGACATCATTAACAAGTCTGAAGATATGATCCAGAAATATAGTGTGATTTAATGGTCTTTATTCCAGATAAGGCTGTAAATCCTTTTTTGTCAGTGCCACTGTGTGTGTGTGTGTGTGTGTTTCCAGGCTTAAATATGCAGGATGTGATCGTGATCGTTCTGAGTCTCAGTGTTGTCGTGGTGACAGCCATCGCTCTCATCTTCTACAGGTAAACCGCAGACAGATTCCACAGCTGTCTCACACGTGCAACATGTAGCATTTTAGCATCAGTAAAGCTGATTAAAGGAAGCTTAAAGACCAGAAGACTCACCTCTCCCTCCAGGTTCATATTTGGTCAGTGTGTCATATGAAGCTGTAATGTGATTGGACGAGTTATCCCACAAATATGTGCTCTTTATGTATACTGTATGTGTGTGTGTGATTAATGTTAGGCAGAACAGGAAAGAGCGTCTCATGCAGAAGAAGTGGTCCCACATCAACCCGCATCTGATTGGTCCGCTGGATGAGAAGGAGGTCTCTCTGAAGGTAATCATCCATCACCTGTGTCCTACATGTTAGATTATAACTCTTTTCTCTGAGGGCTGAGAAAGAAGCGGCTATATGTGAGACAAGACTAAATGAGATCATGGTATGAGAGACGAGACTGTGTTGAATCAGATGAGGTAAAAACATGAAATGAGATAAGGCCACGTGAAATTCAAATTAATGCTCACCTGATGAGGTAAAAAAGAGTATTGAACTCCAGCACGCTGTCATTTTCGTCACTGAGCTTTGTATGATGTCATGATGTGTACTTGAAATTTGATGAGATCACATCCAGTAAGACATGAAATAAGTTAAGTGTGTGTGTGTGTATGTGTGTGTGCGTGCGTGTGTGTGTGTGTGTGTGTAACAGATTGATGAAGATAAGAGGAAGGACAGCACATACTTCCGTCACCGAGGCCGCTATGACAAGAAGGTACCAACATTCTGACTTATAGAAATCAATATTTAGTTGTAAAAAAGAACAAAAAGACAGAGACCATCATGCATTTTCACTCAGTGTTTAAATGTGTCTTATTTCTCTGTATTCTTCAGCCTGTAATCTTGAAAGAACTGAAGCAAGCGGACGGAGAGTTCACTGAGGACCAGAGGATTGAACTCAACACTGTAAGACACCTCAGAGTTTTTAAACCATTACAGCAATGGGACTCTCATATCATGTCCACTGTCCACTCGACTCTTTCATTTACTGTGGGTTCATTTAAATCATCCTTTCTGTACTTCTTTTGCGGTGCTTTACTGTTTATTGCCTGAAGAATCAGAAATGGCCAAACTGACACTGCAGCTTTGGTGGACCTAGCTCCACCTTTCTTTCCTCTTTTAGCTCCACATCCAATTTTCTTTCATGATAAATTTGCACAAGCCTTTCCCAACATAATTTTTCAGTTGAGATAGATGATGCTGTACTTGTTTGAAAATGATTAATATTCTAACTTTCTGTCAGTTTAGGATTCCCCCATCCATTAAAGTTATTTCTGGCTTGGTTAGCACATAAAGAAATGAATCTTCCTGACAATACATAAGGCTTTGTGCTTTGTCTTAGTGATAAAATTAAAAGAATGTGAATTAATGAAAGTGTGTTGCCCAACCCTTTTTTAACCCTTCCTGTCACTTCCTCCTCGCCTCCATGTCTTCATGTTTCAGCTGCTGCATATCGATTACTACAACCTGACCAAGTTCTACGGCACGGTGAAGTTTGAGTACGGCGTGTTCGGAGTGTTTGAGCTCTGTCAGAGGGGCTCCCTCAGGGTGAGAGCAGACCATCACTCACACCGTCTTGCACTTTCCTGCAGTATATTTAATCAGGCTTGCAAGTTTTTCAGCAGACATTGAAAGATGCAAAACATCTTTAACTCTTCCAGGGAGGTAATGTTTTTGTTAGTTTGTTTGTTGATCTCAAAAGCACGTTGACAGATTTCAGCTAAATGTGAAAGTTAGACAGTAGGAATAAGTGATTCACTTTTTTGTGTAGATCCACAGATTTTATTAACATTGCGAGATAGAGCCTTTTTGAACTTTTTCACTCTTTTATCATGAACTTTAAATCCCTGGAAGAAGACAGTATTATCACTGTGTGCACATGCAAAGAACAGCCTCAGTGGAGGAGTCTCTCTGAGTGATTTCTTCTTCTATTGTTTTTTGTCTTTTTTACATTTTACAACCTGGATGAGATGCATCTATAGAGACCTTTCTTTTGTCATAGTTATTGTAATTTTGTTCTCAATCTTTTATTTATTTATCTTCTTGATTTAATATCTGCCATTAAATGCATTTCAAAGCCCTTTTTAACCTCCATTGTGAATTGTGCTGCACTGCATTCAACTGTAAAACTTTTAATTTTGTATTTGAAAACAAATGCCTATTGACAGTTAAAATCAACTTGACTCAGAAAAAAATAAAGTTAGAGTTAAATGTCATGTGCACACACTGCAGGCGAGTAATGAAAGTGATAAAATATTAACTTCTTTATCT
>LKNJ01004436.1:0-32534 GCA_002120245.1 Maccullochella peelii
TTTGTTATGATATGGCGCTATATAAATAAAACTGAACTGAATTAAATTGTTTCTGGTGGTTAAGACACATGCCATATAACCACAGCGACACTGGTTTAATTTAAGCCAGGAACCTGTTGCATGCCCGCCTTTCGCTCTCTCCCTCTGGGTTATTTATTTTATTTTTTTTGGATTACTAAAAAAAGAAAAACTGTGACCCGGAAGGGGTAAAAACTTGCAGCACGGTAACCAGAGACATCTGACATCTGTCACATTTTCACTGTAAATAAAAAAAAATGAACAATTGCTTCTTATTTTATTATTACTAAATAGACTCAGCTTGTGCACTGATCTGTGTCAATAGCAACAACAGGCAAGCAGTAAACTGTGTTGTGATTGACAGAAGCCTACATGGCTGAACACGAAGAGGCCCGTCAGGCGCCGACAACACCTTCCACAATTGGCGGCTTGTGGGCAGGCTGGTCGCTCTGTCAGTTCAAATACCGCCATCTGGGAGGTTTTGCCATTTTCTGTGGCTCATATGGCCAAAATGTTTTTGGTTGACAACAGTTCTATTCAAGGCTCTAATTAAAATAAATTGCTGAATTGCTATTTCTGAATACATTTCTGATATGGGTATTTATGAAGATATTTAGTAGGAATATTCTGTTTGGTCAAACTTACTGGACAGACTATCCATTTAAAACTTTGAGTAACTTTGAGTAACTAGCTGTATTATGTAGTTGTATGCATGGCTGTTTTTATGCATAGGAGGGCACCACCAGCTGGAGGGGCGCCAAAGAGGAAGAAATCCTTTAAAATAAATTTCAGATGCACAGTCTACTTTCTGGCAATGCACATCATATTGTTTAATAACTCCCACTTATTTTGTGGACCCACTCACACCGCTGTGTATGAATCATTGTTATATTGTTACTTATGTTGCATGCAAACACCATAATCCACCCATAGGACTCATAACCGGGAGCTGCGTTCTCAACTTTACTCAACGCAGAAGTAGTCAGTAAGTTAATGTTGTGATAAGTGATGATCTACATTTAGAATGAACCTGAGCCAATCCAAAGGATTGAGATTAGGGCCAATTCAGACATTTTTGATAAATTGTTATCAGCTACAAATCCAGATGTTTGTTCCTGGAATTACAGCTGTAAAAAAAAAAAATCCCCACTGTGCTCTGTTAAAACACTGACCACACAGCGTTGTGAGAAAATGACCTGCTGAGCCACACAATAAATAAAAAGTCAGTCAGTGGTTACAGTTAATTATATGGCTGCTAACACAATGGTTGTTTTGTTTCTATTTTCTTAATGCAGAGCTATTAGCTGTAAAACACATCTAAATTGCTTCACTGACTTTAATACAGGCGTATGTTTAATATAGGGAAAAATAATCATAATAAGAGAATTCTGAGAAGTCATTAACAGGCTCAATATAATTAAGCCTGAAATGTTATGTGTTTGGCTTCAATTCATTATTGTGGAGGCTGTCATATCTCTGTGTAACTTAGCGCAACTGTAAATTAAAACACACAATTAAAGTGTTATAATAATGTGTATAAACTGGGCTTGAGCGATAACAGCCAAGTGTGCATCTGGGACATTTGGACACTAAGGTGCAATATGTTTCAGTCTTACCTTCTCCTGTTCCTACATTACCAGCTCACTATAAAATATCATGTCTCAGGGCGAAATATCACCTTAGAACTTCTGTCATTCAAAATGTTTGGATTGGTGCAGTATTTGACTGACTTTTGCACTTTGATGTATCCTTGAAACTGCATTCTGAGACATACAAATTAGTTGAATCAGTGTGTCGAGAAATGTGTCATATTGTACCAGATGTCAAGTAATTTGACTTTAAAATGAATCATAAAACTAAATATGTATCTAAGGAGAGAGGATTTTTTACACTTCAAAAACCCTTTGCATCCATACATTAGCAATACTTCAGTACACCCACAGTATAAATGTAAGTAAGAGCCCAGTTAACCAGTAAAAAACTCATGCATAAGGTTCCAATGAAATCAAACTTGGTCCAAATCATCCAAATTGTCATCACCTTCATGTTTTTGTCTCTCATTAAGTCAAACGGTAAAGCCGCAAATCAAATTGTTATTCTTCATATAGAATAATAATAACTCTGTTTAAGTTGATTTTATTGTGATGTTTAAGGTTAAAAGTCAGGGTCAGGCAGTAAAAAGTTAAGGGAAAAAGAATAAAAGAAGGCTGGAGGAGAAATATGATTTTTTTAAATATATATATATATACTGACAGGTGGGAAAATGATCCTTGGTATGACCTTTTTGTGCCTCTTTCACCCCCTGACCCCCCTCGGTGTGCCTGACACAGTTCACTGCTTTTTTACAGACTTCAAGGTCTCCCATCATGCTGCTGCTTGTCAAACGATTCAGTATGATGCCAGCTACCTCACCTCTCTCCTGATCTGCCTGATCCTGTTTTTATTTTCATATTTCACTTTCCAGATTACCCTTACTGATGCCACACTGCCCTTTTAAAATTGATCAGCAAATAAATTAATTCTTGCGCAGTTACCTTTTTTCTTTAATTCATGCTGTTAGCCCCTTTGGGGTTTATGGACAAAACCTTTTAATCAGAATCAGAATTAGATTTTATTGGTAAGTAGGTTTTCACATACAAGGAATTTGCCTTGGTATATTGGTACATGACAATAAACATAGTAAGTCGAAAATATAAAGAAAGATTAAACAAGTACTGTAAGTCAAGAAGCATAAATAGAAAATACAAAATTGACAATAATAATAATATGGAATGTGCAAAAGTTCACAGTAAGAAGTATAAAAGAATATTTTCAATGTGCAAGATAGTGGTCCAGAAGATGTGCATTAATGTAACACAGTGAGTCAGGTGTGTAGACTTTACATGGTGGGTGGTGGGTATGAGAGTCAGTGTCAGTGGGGGTCCTGGGCCTTGTTGATGAGGCCAGCTTTAAGTACTACTTGTTTCAAATGTATGAAGGAATAGTTCACAAACTGAGGACCGCATAAAGAGGCAGTAATAGCTCTCAACTGTCACAGAGAACAAAATTGTCACATTAGCCCATAGATGGATTACTGCATGAACAAAGTGAACATGTGTCCAGGGCTGTGGAGTTAAGGGGAAATTTGCCAACCAATATTGAATTGCACTGGTACAACATTGTCGACTCACGATGGACAGTTTTTAAAAAATGATCAAAATTGATGCAGAGGAACCAGAGATATCATCTTTTTTATTCCACGCATTATTCTTCCTGGCGTCTACATTACCCACAATGCAACTCGGCTGCCAGCAGTTGGGTCAGAGATTCGGGTTTGTTAGGCTAGCAGCTAATGTAGCTTTGAGCTGCTAGCCTCAACAGAGATAAGGAGCAGGCTACAGAAGTCTGGTAAGCTCACTTCTTTATAACTCCACACCCCCAGATTTTTTCATTTTCAAACTTGTAGTCTTCGTCGTTGATTCAAGTGAGTACTCACTTGAGGACATTTATCAGATTTCATGCAGTTCCCTCTGGAGCCAAAAAAGGCTTTATACAACTTTTTTCACATATGCAGTAGTACTCCCCAACACCTGGAAACTAACTCTGATGTGTAAAACCGGTGGATTTCTCCTTTAAGGATTTATTTTTGTGGGTATGTTTATGTTTAATATGACTATGTTTATATGGGGGTAGGCCTGTAATGTAAATGTAAAAAAAAAAGACTACACTACAGAGAGTCTACAGCCAGGTGCCTAAGCCCGTTTTGTGAGGCTGTACCGCTGAGGCTGCCGCTCAGCCCTGCTTCCAATTTTGCTCAGTGACCACTCGTGGTATTGAAGCGAAAAATTTCCTTGCGGCCCAAAATGCCATTAAAAACCATTAATAAAAGAAATGTCTGTAAAACTGTTGACAGGACACCTCCAACTGCAAACAAGGTTAATTATGACTCTTTATATTATGCATATTTGATCCATGGAGGGTTTATATTTGTAAAACTTTCCTCTAGCCGAGAAAAACGATTTAAAAATCTGTGACTTCATCACAATGTAAAGTCTATGGGCCGAGCGGGGATTTGCGGGCGGGGCCAGCAGGGGGAAACACTGCTGCGCATATTCAGTGGGCCACATAACCCGGAATTAAACCCAGAAGCTAGAAACTTTTTTGGCATATGCGTCAGGCGAGCAATTCTTATTGGACTGAATAGGCGCCATCTTTGGGTCCGGTATCCTGTTCTTATAATACGTCCATGGGCTGTACTTACAGTGCTTTGAGCTAACTGCTAACATCAGCATGCTAACATGCTCACAGTGACAATGCTAACATGGTTATGTTTAGCAGGGATACATTTTACCATGTTCACCCTTTTAGTTTAACATGTTAGCATGCTAACATTTGCTCTAAACACAAAGGCTGATGGGAATGTAATTTATTTTGTGGGTAATTGGTCATAAACCAAAGTACTGGACGAATAAAAATGTTGACCTGATGATGGTGCTAGATGAAAAGTCAGAGGATTACCAAAGTTAATACAGTTGATCCTGGGGGTAAAGTGATTGTCTGTACCAAATTTCACAGCAATCCATCCAGCTGTTGCTAGAGCCTCATCGCTAGCATGGCTAAAAATTTAATTATATGCTTGTATTGGTGTTCTGTAAAGAAGCAAATTGAATCATTATCTGAGAGGAAATTAAGTAATGCAATATCAGTCTTGATTTCAGCATGTAAAAATACACTCTTAGTGGGTAACTAAGTGTCAACTTGGAAAAAGAAAAAGAAGCCAGAGATGCAGCTTGAGACTAAATCAGTATGTATGTGCATTAACACTTGTTCCTCTGCTATCCCACTGATTTGGACAGTGGATTTGGTTCTCTGATGAATTTATACATTTCAGATATGTCATTACACCTTATGGACAGAGTGCTCCTCCACCAGAGCTGGTAAAAAACATTTCCGGATTGGGGATAACAGTCCACATTTCCTAACATATACATTAAGACTGTATCTGAGGCTTGTCAGCAACTACGAGAGAACAAGCTATATGCACACCTGCCGAACTGCAGGTGTCTATCTGGCTCTTCTCATCATCTCTATCTCATAGTGAATTTAATGGTTGCATCTATGAGAGGGACAGACAGAAAAAAAGACTTTGCACACTATGAAAAGCCAGTTTACTCTTAGATATCTAATCAGGTTTACAGTGTATCTGACACTTGTGTGTAAATTTAAAGTAAATGTTCTGATTTTGTAGTGGACCTAATGTAGATCTCCATGCCCAACTTTGAAAATCACTGTCCCAGACTGTGAAAGCTGGCTGGCTTCTTTGCCTGGCAGCTGTCCTGCCAAAAGACTCTAGAAGAATCATGGCAACGTGGAAAATAAACATTTCCTGGTATAAAATCCACAGTCATAATTACAGTTTGTTGTCTCCTCGTCAGAAACTTCCAAAAGTGCTATTAAATGAGGTGTTCTTGGCGCCCCAGTAGCCGGTAGAGCATGTACCATTAAGGCTGAGTCCTTACTGCAGTGCCATAGGTTCGATTCCAACATGGGCCCTTTGCTGCATGTCATCCCCTCTCTCTCCCGCCTTTCCTGTCTCTCTATACTACTGTCACTATGCAATAAAGGCATAATGCCCGAAAAAATAATCTTTTTCCTTCTCATGCGGCAGCTTTTGGAAATAAATAAAATGGCTTTCATGTACTGTATTTCTGAAAGACTTTCTTTGGTTCTGTGTACATTTACACTGGCACTGAAAAAAAATACTGGCAGAGAGTGCTGTCAATATTCAGCAGAAACTAAAACACTGGCATAAAAAATCTTGGACCTCTTCAAAAAAGTCTTTGTCACAAACTGATGGCTGCCTTAAAAATATCCCAAACTTCACCCTTTGAAGCCTGCTTCAAAATGCATTGCTTCTCTGAAGGCATTCAAAGCTTGTTTACCCAAATACCTACAGCACATACTCATTTCATTCATCAGCATTTTCCAAATAAAGAGTGGTGACAGGAAGAGGAAAATACCTCTGTCAAGGAAAAAAAGGTCAAAGGAAGAGAAGGGGGAGAGACAGAGACGTAAAACTACACAGTACAGTCTGACAGTGGTTTCTGCAATGTATGATGCAGTGGGTTTCCTCTTAACTCAGAATCCCATACACAGAACCACTGTTTCCTGGCAGTGATATAAAAAGAAGGAGCAAAAGTATATCTATACCTAGTGCTATTTCTGGTGACTGTTAGGCAAAAGGATCACTGTTACCATGTACAGTATATTCATTCCCATTCTCAAGCAGGCATCTCATCAGCCAAAGAAATTGATCCTTCTTTAAAATTGTTATCTCTAGTTCTTCCAGTTTATTATCAATCATTTGAATTAATATTAATAATTATTAAAACTGATTTGATGCTATTACTATGACAGATGTATGTATGTGTTGCATACACACACACACACACACACAAGCTGACAGACACCCAATGCCCACCTCTTGTTCTCCTTTCCTTCTGCAGTATATGTCCAAGCAACCTGATCCCTGACCCACTGGGAGACTAGAGAGGTAGAGCTGACATACAGTGGCAGATCTGGACCAGGGTAGAGAGCAGGCTGGGTTGCTTGTGATGGTCAAGCTCTGTTCTGTATGTTCTGTTTTGGTACTGTTGGATCTCCGTGCAGCTTTTGACATTGTAGACCACAGTGTCCTAATTTACGGACTGAGGCAGTGGGTGGGTATCTCTGGATCAGCCCTGCAGTGGTTCTCCTCTTACCTCTCTGACCTGAGTTTCTTGGTTGCTGTTGGTAACTGTACCTCTATATCTGAAACTCTGTATTGTGGTGTGCCCCAAGGTTGGGTCCTTGGTCTTATTCTGTTTGCCTTATATATGCTTCTTCTTGGACAGATAAAACACTTTAAATGTACTTCCTATCACTGCTTTACAGATAATTTAATAATGTAGCAAAATTGTCAGTTTTAAATAACTGCCTAAACTTTCTACAGTTCAATTCTGACAAAACAGAAGTTCTTATTTCTGCTCCACTCAGTCTTGTCCCTAATAGAAGGTCTTGGTTTACTTTCCTCTTCTGTTAAATCCTCCCAAACAAAATATAGGTGTCAATTCGAACCAGGCTCTAACTCTGTCTGGACCAACATGTCAACTGTTCGTTTTCCAGCTCAGAAACATTGCATAATTCTAGACCCATTGAGTCTCAAGCGGAGATTAAAATTATAATTCATGCTTTTATCTCATTCTGTCTTGACTATTGTAACTCAGAATCCAATTCAAGGTTCTTGTGATCAGAGCTCTGTATGGTCAGGCACCTGCCTACATTTGAGATCTACTGCAGCCCTATATCACCAGTAGGTCTCTAAGGTCCTTTCATCAGGGTTTGTTGGTTGTTTCTCGCTCCAAGCTTAAAACTAAAGGAGACTGTGCTTTTGAGGCTGTGGCTCCTAAACTTTGGAACTCTCTCCTTTTGGACCTAAGATCTGTGGACACTGTGGACAAAAAGCAGTTCAAGACCCATTTCTTTAGACTTGCCTTTGTGTAGTTTTCTTTTTACTTCTATTTTATTTCTTTTTTTTATGTTGTTTTTATTCTTCCTAAGCCTGTATTTATGTCAGTTGCCTTATTTCTTTGTGAAGCCCTTTGAGATGTTCTGCTCTTGAAAGGTACTATATAGTTACTTACTTACTTCTTTGAGATTAACGTGAGACACACTTTATCACTCTTAACTATTACTAACCCTAACCCTATTACTATTAACTCCATACACATAAAGTATTCAAGTGTACCTACACTTAAAATTACACTTAAGTCACAACTATTTAACATCAGCCCATTATCCTAGGAATTATGTCCACATTTGACTAATCCGCACTTCATGATCCACGGCCAACCCAGAAGGTACTGGTGTGGAGTTCGGGGTGGTGGATGGGCATGTAGTGTGTCAGACTTTCATGCAGGAGACCAGAATTTGTGTCCTGTCACAAACAAACTATAACCACAAAAGTTTTCTTACTTTGTGTTTTAGTTGCCCAAACCCAACTTTAACCGTAGTTTATTTTCCACAATCTTGATTTCTGGTTATGGAAAATAGGCAGAAATCGTGGTAATCTGTAACCATAACCTGTAACCATTTTCTGTGGACATACTGTAATTTCTATGGGCATTTACTGTATTATAGAACGCCAGAATTTTAGACACATTGGACTTAAAAAAAATGAAGTTGTCATTGAACACATTCCAGGTTTCCCAAATTGTCCAATATTGATGTTCTTGTCTTGAGTTACTGTCATTTTTATCTTGTGAGGTTTTGTTGATACACCAAAAAAAAAAAAATCAACTTTCAGGATTTAGGGTTCTCTGTAGTAATGCAACTATATCAGCTGATGATGATGTGTGATAACCTACTTCTGTAGATATGAATGATACTTAAAGGCAACCTGTGGAGTTTTTGACCAATAGTAACACATATGGAACAATGTTTTGTTTGTATCACATACGGGCGATGCTATATACATTCCTGCTGACGTTCTCATCCATCCCACTGATCAACAGCTGGTGGAGGTAATGGGGCCATGAAACATAGCAGTGGGCCAGCAAACGTAAGGAAAAAAAATGTTGGCAAGCAAGCATGGATGTAAACAATGCAAATTTCAAAGTATTAAAAAAGATCAGTTTTGCCAATGTTTTTTTGGGAAAGAAAATGAATTCAACTCATTTGTTAAACCTCAAGGATTCACACAATGCATTTTGGTGAGAAACACTGAAGGTAAAGATAAACCTAGAAAATTTCACAGGGTACCTTTAAATTGTTAAGTGTATTAATTTTTGGAAAGATTGATGTTACAACCTGACAGGTTTTTAACTTTTACTCTGTTATAACAAAAGTCAGCTAGATGGAAATCAAATGAAAAAAGGATTATGAATGCATCAATCAATGTCATATTCTAGGTGGCACTACACGCTACACAGGGCTTGTAATTATTGTCCCTGCCTAAATGACTATAAACTGAAGAGCATCTTCTGTTTCACCAGCATGTGAATTCAAACATGTGAATTCCTTCTCTCATTGATGTGTAGATTGTTTCATAGTAAAATGGTAGCAGACTTGTCTCCTGCAGATACTGACAGCTTGAAAATGTGGGTGCTGCATTGTCAGTGCCAAAACACTCTACAAAATACTGTCACCTTTTGTGTCTTTGAAACACTACTGAAAACTTTGTTTTGCTACAAATGATGTTTCCGCTGTGTTTACAAAAACAACTCCTGAATTCCTTAAAAAGACACAGAAGAAACAATATTACAAGACAATAAAACAAGAGGGTCACAGATCTCATTGAGAAGCAGAACAGAGATAGGGAACTAGTGAGTGGGAGAGGAGAAGGGAGAGAATAGAGAACAGGAGACAAACAGAAACGAAGATGCAACAAATAATACAGACAATATAGACAGACAGGTGAAAAACAAGTAAGACACACTACGTAAATTGAAACTACATAATGTGACATCATATCATGGAAGTGGACTGTATCTCTTTTGCAATATTATGCCAAGAAGATGAGGGTGCACAAATCTCTGTGTGTCATCCTGGTACAGCTCCTCCCCTCCACCCATACCTCTCTGCAGTTGTCTCAACCGACCAGTTGTAGGTGCTAGTGCAGCAACAACATGATCCCTCACTGGCTGTCCACCCACTGAACACTGTCAATTCTGCAAGTACAGCTACCAGGAACTGAGGGAATTGGCCCTGGGTCTCTGCAGTAAAAGGAGCTTTTACATCTGCAGTTGGAAACACTTTGAGAAAATGTACACATATCAGTGATAGCAACCAGACACAAAGACACAAAGTGAAGAAAACAGCACCACAAACAGAAACTCGAACTGATCGGAAATTTAAGCAGGAGTGTGGAACTTTTGTCTCCCCCTTCTGGCAGTGAGAGTAATTACACAACCACTGTTGACGTGTGCTTATGACGTATGCCACAGTTCCAAGACAATAATCTGTTATTTAGGTAGAGTAAATAAAATAGCTACATAGCCTACTCCAAATATTTTACAAATACCAACCTGTCCACGAGCAGTAACGTCACTTCCAACTATGTCTGCCCTAAGTCCCTTCTCTTCTTTCAATGCTCTCCAATGAGAAAAAGCTACATTTGTCCTCGCCATTGATCACATTCTTTTTTTTTTATTGTAATCCTTCCTTTGACCGAGTTTCTTTATCTGGAGCATCAGAAACTATTCTTGGACGCTTCTTAGGTTTTTCCACCATAGCCAATGTTAATCACATGACAATCAAGCATTTTGAACTTCCATTGATGCAACTCTGTCTCTCTACATGACTCTGTGGCAAACCAACCATTGCTGGTTGATGTAAAACACAGACAACAGATTTAAAAACTCCGGTACTGCAATATACAGAGACATTTACCTGGCGGTGATAGACTGAATCAGCATTGTGTGAACTTATTTGGCAATGGCTTGAATGTAACGGACATTCATTTATATGTAAAAGTGCACCAAAATGAATACATACCATTGAAGGTAGTTGAATTAATTCATTGCTTTTGGTGGAGCATTACATTTATACAAAATGACTGAATGACAATCACTGAAATGTATTCTCTGTGTAATATCTTGTCTTGACTGACCGCAAGCAGCACTATATAGTTGGTTTAAAGATCCGCTGTAAACAGTGTGCACTGGAGGTCATTGCCCCCAGAACTATATCATCTGCAAAAAGAGATGCAGTCCTAAGGCCATCATACTGGGCACTTTTCATACCTTGGCTGTGTCTAGATATTCTGTCTAATAAAGAATCTGTGATAAGGCACAACCCTGGCAGAGCCCAACGCCCACTGAGAATCTACTTGACTTCCTGCCAAGAATTTTCAGTCCTCTATAACCTAAGAACAAATTAGCTTCCACTGTCATTGCCACAAACAAACAACTGATGTGTGACCCTTTGTTCTTTTGCCTCCAACGTTTGTGAACTATTAAAGATGGTTCATTGCTCCTGAACTTAATTACCTGTTTTAAGATGGTACCTGGGATGTCATGCAACCCCATGGATGTTGAATGTCTTTGCTCTAGGGGACACAGGGGCAGAAGTAATGACACCAACTTCTTTATACACCTTGACATGATATTATGGCAATCAGGAGAGACTTAATTGAAAGAGAGGCTTCAAGAGTAATTAAATGTATTTATTTGATATACTGTGCACAACAGGAAAAGTGAGGAGTCTTTGACATTTAGTCATCATTTTAAGGGGTAGCCATGTCATGAGCTGTACAGGAATATCCCCCCGATAGAGTCTAGACACTGGTGGTGGTGGTGAAGGAATAAAGGACAATGACTGAAGATCTGGATGGATATGATGAATGCAGGACTTCTGAGCTCAGTGGAAGGACCCATGGTCACTGGTTGTGATGAAAACTGGAGGTGAGTGGGATGGTGCAGGGTCGCAATCGATCTGACACTGACATGACGTCTGACAGCAGCAGAGTAAGGAATAATTTTAAAGTTTGACAGCAACGAGATGATAGGCTCGCAGAGGTCGTGGCAGTTGTGGAGTGAACGCCCTCAGTCAGCTGATTGAGGCGGGAAAAGGAAAAGAGAGAGAGAGAGAGGGAGAGAATGTAAATAAACAGAGTAAGAATGAAGATAGTCTTCCAGATTGACTTTTCGCTAAGCTTAATTTTATTCTTTATTTCTTTTTCAATCTGCCTTTTTGCAGCCTGTGCAAGTACAAATTAGTACGTGTGTGTGTGTGTGTGTGTGTGTGTGTGTGTGTGTGTGCGTGTGCATGCATGTAGCCAAGCATGTACCATCTTTGATCAGCAATTAATAGCCTGAAGGAAGAAGTGAAATACTTCAGTAATTGCCCTTATTGTGCTGTGACTTTTTTATGTCCAGTACTTAAAATGGACAGTGAACAAAATCACAGCAGGTATGGACTTCTAATGTTTTCTCCTGGGGATATCTCCAATTTGATATTCTAAATGCCTTCTCTGCAATCAATTTCAAGGTGAGATCTCAGCGTGAGACAAAGGTTCATTCCTTTAATATGGTTTAACAAACAGGAGGAAGGTGGATTGTACTGTGTTATCACAAATGATTCTGTTTCTACAGTCATTAGCTGGAGAATTTAGAGCACTCAAAGAAGCAAACAGAAATTTGCCTGCCCACTTCTTAGTTATGAACAAAAACTAAATGACTGTGTAGATCACATATTGCATTATGCATGCAGCATAATGTCATTCCTGTTGGATCTTTAGGGCTTGATCAATTTCTACATGTGTAAAACTTTTTCCTACAAATAAGAACTAGATAAAAAAACAAGACTCCAATTTATCCACAAAGTCTGTCCCCCATTAATTGCCAGTGAAGCAGCTCCAGACTCTGTTTACTGGTGTTGTTACCAAGAGATGTTTGGCTCTCAAGTTTCTGTCTTTGGGAGAGACTTGTGTGTGCTCACAGATATTGATTAAACTGTCTAAGATCAGGAGAACCATATGGATGTACTGTTTGGGGAGAATTTTTGATGAGATTCTGAATTTATAATCCCACAGATCTAAGCCAGGTGAGAAAAGAGGAAGATGAATTCACAGCAAACAAGGCTTCTGTATATTGCATCCCCACTGTCTGAATCAATGCAACACAGGTCTATAACTCACTCTACAGGGAGGACATGTTAAAGGCGGTTACAGGAGCCAAGCATAAAATAACAATATGTGTAGTGCATCTACATGATAAGTGTTACCTACTGTATGGTGGACAAAGGCACCTCATATGAGATCAACATTTCAAACAAAGCAAAATAGAATCAGTCATCTGGCTCATAAAAATGTGTAGCCTTGAGAGAATTTAGTCTTTGCTGTTTCAAATGACCCATAACGCATTTTCTGATACCACTTCCGCTTTGGTTAACACACAAAAACTGCTCAGTTATGGTAAGGTAAAGATCATGCTAATGGTTATGGTGATTGTTAAAAGAACCTAACTCAACCTATGGTAGAAAATGAACAACACACATCTCTCACACTTTGTTGATCAATTCATCAATGCTAATAACAACATCACACTACTTCCGCCTTTCCTTTAACAGTCATGTTTAACGTCTTAGCATGCTAACATTTGCTAATTAACGCTATACACAAAGCACAGCTGAGGCTGATGGGAATATCATTAGTTTTGCAGGTGTTTTGTCATAAACCAAAGTTTTGGACAAATTAAAATTCTGACCTGATGGTGGCGCTAGATGAAAAGTTAAAGGATCACCAAAATGATTGCAATTCAAGCTGAGGGGAATATGAGTGCTTGTACCAAATTTCATGGCAATTCATCTGGTAGAAGGTTAAGTCTCAGCCCTCTTATCAACCTTGTTTCCAGCAGCGGCAGGCAGCTGTTTTCAGTAAAAAAAAACTCAGGTGAACCCAATGTATGCTAACTGTCACCAAACGGCAGACAAATACAGCTAAAGAGGCACACATTTTCAGTTGGTGGAGACCAAAACAGAGCAGAGAGGATGTGATTATTGGACTGAAATGTATCAGGTTGCCAGAAACACAACTTTAAATGAATGCTAATGTTCCTCTGTATCTGCTTGATGTTGACAACTGTTTGCTACCTCATACACCAAAATAACTTAATGAGGTGATAAGGTGTTTACAGCTTGTTGTGCTGCTGCCAAGTGGCCAAAAGGGAGTACAGAGGGAAGCTAGGCTAAAGCCATTCAAAAAAGTAGCTAAAACATAAACTAAAAATCAATGAACATTTTATTGCACAAGAACACTTAATTGTAAGTACAGGCCAGAGATATTCGAGTAGAGTATGAACACATTTCATTGATCATGATTAATATGAATAAAAATGGCTCACATTTAAGTTCATGAATGTGTTTTTTCTACCATTTTCTGAACAGGGCTGGATTATCTCTAAATAAATCCCAGAAGACAATAAGACATCAAGAGTGACATGAAAATAACAGTGTGAACTTGGTTGAGGCTGTTTTATAGCCAGTTGTCATGTTCAGAGTCCTCACACTTACCTGTGTATATTTTTCAATGGATCTTCTTTTGTATCAATTTATTCTCCAATTAATTCTGAACTCAGACTGTGGTCTGCTGCGGTACATACTGCTTCCAGTAACTTAGCCTCCAACTGAGTCCAGCAACAGCTCTTTCTGTCTGGTTGCCATCCTCCGCCCACTCATGGCTTCTATACATTACCAGTCTAAATAAACGCTATGTAACAGTGATCATATGAAAAAATACATTTTTGTAAAACATACTTTGAGGTAAAAAGAACAGGTGTTTTCTTGATGGAAGTAATAGCATGAGGAATTTAACTATGATTAAGAGAAGAATTGTAATTCACAATAACTGCATCCAAATGTATGTGGTGGATATATCAACTATGTCAAAGTTACCAGGTTCAGTAAATACAGCTATTCAACAGGATTATGTTAGTGACTACACATTAAAGCAGACAACTGAGATTCTGTAACAGATGGAAGGAACTGTGATTGAGTGGAGCCAGCTATTCTCATGGTGCGGCCTCCTGAGGGGAGAGTGCTGTTAGCTGGAGCAAGTTGCCCTCAGTGAGGTTTTGTCTGATGATCTGTCTTTTCAGGATATTTGGGGTACGGCCTGCTGACTGCATTTTGCTGTAGGGAACATTGGGGGCTGTTTGGATGAAAAATGCGTGGAATTAATCTCCAAGCTTGCTGTTGTTTCTGGGCAGCAGTGGCAGCAAGTTGTAAGATGAGATGATGTTGAGTGTTTCTGTATTGTGATGAAATGCATTAACTTTACATTCTGCTGCCTGAACCCACTAGCACAGATCAGTGTTTTTTTTTCTTAACATTAAAATCTGAAGAAATAAAATATAATTTGCAGTGATAATTTGGCAAAAATAAAGTCAAATAAAATTCTAAATAGCACAACTGTACCACATGACACTACACAGATGGAATAGCATATAAGTAAAAGCCATGATAAAACAAAAACACTGTGTACAGTCAGTTAAACTCATTCTTTGACCCAAACAAATATATCTTGTTTGGGTGAAGAAAGAAAGATAAAAATTCAAAAAATGATTTAAGGTTGGACATTTATTCTGCATATAATCAGATATATATTTACCCTAGATTGACTTGTAGATTATAAATAGAAATGATTTTTGAAAAACTTAAACTAAAACTTATTTTTAGTTAAACTTAATTTAAGATCCTTCACTCTGTAACATCACTGTACAGTCACGGGTTGAGTGTTGTTGTAGTTCCAACAACTTCAACAGAGTGATATATCTTCTCTACAGAAGTGATCTACCTGAATGCTTTTCATTCATATCATATCTATAATCTAAGTTTATAATTGTAGTAGTTTTGAACCAGGACCTTCAGTATTTGGTTAAAGTAGCTCGTGAAAAATAAGATGTGCCAAATTTAGACGGCTACAGCTGTTTTTTCAATATGCCAAATACATTGAATCAACATTTAAGTAAATATAAGTACTGGATTGGACTTAGTATCGGCACGTACCCAATATTAAAAGGACTTAGATTGGGGTCAAGGCCAAAAAATTATGATCAGGATTTCCCTTCCTGACACAAAGGGTTAATGGCAATCCCACTGTAGATACAGCTTGGTTTTGATTTATAGTTCAGCATCAGATTTCACCAGTGGATAGCACCACTGCAACACAACATGGATACATTGTGCATGATAAGGATGTCTCGTTTTAATTCCATACCTCACAGTTGATGTGTTTGCATTCTTTCATTTGCTTTGTGATGTGGGATGACAACGCAGAGGTTTTACTTATCTCATTACTGAATAGAAGACAACGACTGTGCAATCGTCATGTTTGCATTGTTTCATTCACTGTGATAGAGAGCAGTGATCGTGGTGAGCAGAAGGTTTGCAGCTGAGATGGCTTTGCAAGATGTGTGCGACTGAAAAGGAGATGATTACGATTGAGCTTTTCTTCAATACACTTGATGTTGTCTTTACTCTCAGGAATCTCCAGCAGTATCCAAATGTATCTCCATAGGGTCCATAGCTACGTCATAACCACTACACAACTACAAATTGAGCTTTAGTCTCCAAATGCTGTTCTGACTGAGCTGAGGTCAATGTTGAAAGACGCTGGTTCAGGTATTAGAGCTGAAGGCAAAGTGTCTAGTACTATTGGAGATTGAGTCCATGGCATATGTCCATGACTGGGTTGACTGGACATTCGAGAAGACAGAAGCAAGAAAGAAAGGTTTCCTCTGAATCATTCTCCTTTGCTGAGGTGAAACATATACGACTATTGATGTCTTCATAAAGAAGGAGATGCAAAGGCACACGAGAGATTGAGAGAGAGAGATTTTATTCATTACCATAGGGATTTGTGCTCTCGGGTACTGGGCAGCTGATCTTCCAGTAGCATCATCTGAATAGAAAGAACAGTAACATGAATTCAGATGATTTTAAGTACTCAGTGATGTGTCATTTGCCGATCTCCGTTGAAATACACAGAATATTTATCCACGGGGACGAATTGATCAAAGGAACCACTCTAGTTTTAATAGGGTCCACTTTATCCAGTGCTGAAAGTCAGTGTTCATTAAAAGATTAGTCTATAATCATCCATATACAGTATGTGTCCCACCATTTGGTATGCTCTTATTGTCCTGTTCAGGGCCATGGGGGGTTGGGGCCTATCCTAGCATGCCCCGGGCAACAGGAAGGGTTCAACCTGAGCAGGTCACCAGTCAGCCGCAGGGCTAACACACATACAGTAGGCAAACACATTCAAACGTACTGAGTTTCCATTTACTTAACCTGTATCCCTTTGGACTGCAGGAGGACACAACAGCAGCTGCAGCGTATTTTCTTTGACTTTCTCCTTCTTCCTTCTCTGTACAATGGAAACATACAGATTGACATACCCCAACTCTTACAGTATTCTGCCCTCTGTGACAGGTTGCAGGCTCCAGCCTTTCCATAATCATCCTCATGTTCATAAAGCCCTTACAAGGGCACATTTGCCAAGAATGTAAACACATTGCTTTTCTAATTTCTTTGTTGTTTTCTTGCATACGTGATCTTTACTGTCCATTATTTGTTGTCTCAACTCTACTTTACCCTATTGTCTGAGGAGCCACAGAACAACATTAGAGATATTCATGCAAATAAAGTGGGGGCTGCCCAAAATACATACTGTATATTACACCATTAGAAAAACAATAAAATGTTTTGTCCACATGGACAAATACATTGTAGACGTGTGTGCCCCAGAATAGTGTCTTTGGGTACTCCTTGACCCTCAATGTTGCTCTGGTGTAGCTACCACCAGAGACTTTTGAGAACTAAGCTAAACTAAAATATCAGGGTTTAAACCAAACAAAATCATTCTGTTGAGTGGTGGCTCTGGGATCCATAACGCAGACACACACAGATGCAGGGAAAACCGGTTTATTAAAGAGCAAGGGAGAGGGTGGAGGAGGACGCCGGGGAAGGGAGAAGACGGAGCAGGCAGGCTGGGGTTTCTTCGATGGCAGGAAGTGGTATGGAGGAGGAGATGGACCTGGAGACAAGAGAACACAAGATTAGGCGAGAGCAAACAAGAGCGAGTAGAGTTTCCTAAGACTAAGGCCGTGGCTTTCTATCAGTCGGAGAGAAGCAATGATCTGGCGGAGAGTGGATGGCAGGCCGGGGTTGAAGTACTGTGGATTAATGAGTTGATGGCAAGCAGGTGAGGGAGCAGGTGTTCACGGACAGGTGTTGAGTGATGTCGGCCA
Organism: Maccullochella peelii; assembly: GCA_002120245.1. Taxonomy (NCBI): domain Eukaryota; kingdom Metazoa; phylum Chordata; class Actinopteri; order Centrarchiformes; family Percichthyidae; genus Maccullochella; species Maccullochella peelii. The sequence goes on from LKNJ01004436.1 coordinate 17,787, forward strand.
CGCCTCTCCGTCCAAAGCACAGGCAGGTGAGTCTAAGGTAAACAAGCAGGGGAGAGAGAGAAAGAGAGAGAGAGAGAGAGAGAGAGAGAGAGAGAGCAGGAGCACTTCACAGGGCTGGGGGGGTAGGATTCTGGCGTACTGTAACACATTCTTCATCATGTTGTTCAGTCAACAGCCTCATTAGGCTTTTCCCTCCTAAATCAAGAAATGTACAGATTTTCAGATGTAAAAGTAGCCAGACAGAAACCACTGAGCAGCCTTCTATTTAGCCAGCAGCATGGAAAATAGGAAACATCTGCTTGTGAGATCATTTTACTAGGTAAAGCGAAAGCCTCATACATTAAAAGTATCTGTCTGAAATAGTAAGTCTGTCCTTTTTTCCTTGAAGGAAAATACTTCTTATGAAGTCTACAAATTTACAAAAGGAAGGAAGATGCAGGGGCCAGTTTCACAAATGAAACCCGATGCTCGCAAATTGCAGATACATTTTCGAAGTCCTACAAGGCTCACAAATTAATGTGAGAGGAAATTATCTCATGTTGCAAATCACAGCTTCCATGTTGGTGATACAGGGGCCCGTTTCACAAAAGTGATTTATGAGCACTGCTTACACGCAGATCGCAAATGGTTCCAGCATCCCATTTCACAAATGATTGTTGCTCCACAAATTGCAGATACATTTGTGAGTCCTACAGGGCCCTCGCACGGTCATGCATGGGTCGCTAGTATGGTGATTATTTAAACATGTCAAAATTAGTGTAAGAAGAGATGAGCTCATGTTGCAAGTCGCAGCTTGCATGTTACAGGCCCCAAGCCAAGAGATGCATATGTATTACAAACATATGAAGAGGCTTTGTATGGAGTCCTGAAAGTGACGACATGTAGTGAAAGGTTATCACACTAATTCAAATATAACGGAAAACATAAAGAACTAATATTGTTAGTGAAATAAGTAAAAACCTTTTTTGCCCAGTGATTAAAGGTTAAAGGAAAAGTATAAAGCTTCATATTTCCTTTTACACTCTAATTTGAATATTTAACTAACATTATTTTTTATTGGTCTATTCAGTTATATTTCTGTCTTGTCTGGTAACTTTTTTTTGTCAGTTTCAGGGTTCCACAGCTTTGTGCTGTTTTGCTGTAAATAAAGTTGTAAAGTGTGTTTTAGCATTACCACCCTGCACCAGAAAAAATATTTTACATCAATAATGGTTTGAAAATACTGATGGGAATGGCTCAAATCAAATTACAGACACGTTTGTACCTATTTGTTCTCTTCAAAGTAAAAGAATATCAGCTTTAATTTTCTGTTCATTCAAATAAGAACTATAGCCACACAGAAATATCAGTCTGTTTTAGCAAATGTTTTATTGCATAATATTAGGGGACATACAGTACAGTAGGTAACTAGAAGGAAAATAACTCTTGCAGCTTTCTGTATATGTTAGCATCAGACTTTCATAGCTGCCTCGATTAGTCAACCTTGAAAATCTGTATGTGTGTGTATTTCAAACTCTGCAATATGATGGGCACACCATTTTCAAGGTTGCTTATATTTTGTGGATGGAGTGGATGCACTGCTTTGATGTGAAATAGCCAGTTTCTTAGCTAGATTGTTTCACAGCCACACATATTTCTTTCCATTTTAATGCATTAGCGGTACACTTCAGTATATATCTGAGCATCAGTGTTCACTGTCCCCTGTAAATATGTAGTGGACCTGTCAAAAGGACACATCTAACTCTTCATAGCAGTTTAATGAACAGGAGATATTCCACAGAAAACTGAGAAACACATTTCAGTAACATCAACATTATAACTTTAATTCAAGTAATTTAGATTTATTTAATTTATTTTTATTTAATGACAACCCTGTAACTTAATTACAGTGCACTAGCTTTAGCTGGGTGCAGTGGTGGAAGACGTACTCAGATCCTTTACTTAAGTAAAAGTACCAGTACAACAATGTAAAAATACTTTATTACAAATCCTGCATTCAAAATCCTACTTCAGTAAAAGTACAAAAGTATTATCAGCAAAAATGTACGTCAAGTATCAAAAGCAAACGTCAGATTCAGCAGAAAATCATATTCTGCAGACCATTGACTGACATTGCGGCTGTGGCTCAGGAGGTAGAGCGGGTCGTCCATTAATCCCAAAGTTAGTGGTTCGGTCCCTGTCTCCTGTCCACAAGTGTCCTCGGGCAAGACACCAAACCCTAAGTTCCTCCCGATGGAGGCCAGCACCTTGCATGGCAGCTCCGTCGCCATCGGTGTGTGAATGTGTGTGTGAACGTGTGTGTGAATGGGTGAATGAGACTAATCTGTAAAGCGCTTTGGGAACTGTTAAGCTTGAAAAGCGCTATATAAGTGAATTCAATTAACCATTTACATGTCATTAATAGATTGTCAATACTGATGCATCAAAGCTTAAGTAGTATTCTACTGTTGTAGCTGGTTGAGGTGGAAATACTGTAGTTTTAACAACTTTACATACGGTTAAGTAGTTTAGTGGTCAGGCCCCTTCCAAAGAGTCACAAGATAAAACTGAGGGGTTGTGAGATGATTAATGAGAGTAGAAAGAAGAAAAAACAACATTTAAAAAAACCATTTTTCTAGTCTTTGCTTTTTGTAAACATTGGAGGGGAAGTTTAGAGGGTAAATCACTCGCTGTTGGAACTACTAACCAATCATAGACATGTCAATGTGGCCCAAAATAGACAATGTTTTTGGGGGGGGGGTCACAAGCCAAAAAGGTTGGGATGATTTGATTGTGAACAGTGTATTTTAAAATGGAAATGCTCTATTAAAGTACAAGTACCTCAAAACAGTACTGTATTTGAGTAAATGTACCTAGTTACTTTCCACCACTCCTACCTAATGAAGTGGCAACTGAGTGTATACCACACTGTCATGAGATTACACATTAAACCTACCTAGACAGAAGAAGCCTGAGAAATAACACCTGTCATACTGCAAGACCATGAAAACATTGTTGTAATTTAGACATTTGTGGCCCCTTCACATATGGGGTTACCTTATCGTGCAATTCAGGTGATCAAGTTGCAAAGCACCTTACCATAATACAGGTATAAATGCTGCCATTATTGGCTGCCATCTCCAAAGTCCCACCTCCAGCGATGGTCAGAGATGCACTGTGACCACAGTGAAGACTCGCTCAAATGCTGCTCAAATAGTGTTTTCAACTTGCACACAGTAATTGCATGGCCAGAAGTATCTCACTTGTCTTTTTTTGCCCACATCCATGCAGTTATCTGAGAACTACCCCAGCTGAGATGAAAGCAGCTGCCCTCTCCTCCGTTGTCTGCAATTTGCAAGCTGTCTCAGACAGCTTATTTTGCCATTTTCAGAAGTAGAGAAAAGCGCATATAACAGCAAAACTTGACACATAACCCCCACCCACGTTTCTATCACAATGTAAATACTGTGGCAGAAGGTGAAGTGGTGGGTATGTGAGGTGTTAGTGAGAAAGTACGATCACATCCATTGTAGTAGAAATATAGCCTCTGTCTACATTAACGATACAAGGACTTCTTGGGGCCATGCGAATTCAGACTTTTGTGTCTCAGAGGTAAAGGCAAAAGTAGTGTGACATTGTTACAGCACAGCAAAACCTCTTTAGGAGGTTTTAGGAAGTAGGAAGTCACGGTGGGTGGATGGATCAGTAAAAGGATATGACACATGGAACCATGTTACTTTACAGTTTCCTACCAACAGTCAGTGTTTATTTCTTTAAACCATGACCATGATCACTCCCTAATCTTAACCATATTGTTTATTATTATCCAAGCTACAAACCAAACCTTAAAAGTGAACTAATGAATATTTTTATATTAACAATAGATCAAATTACAATGTGTAATGTGAGCGGGGGTTCTGTTAGTTATGAACTAATAGAGAAATGATATCTGACTTTGCCGTTCAACTCAGCTCTGTGGGGTGTTTTAGTGTCTTTTAGCTCATTCTTTTGGTTTAACAACTTGACTGTCTGGTTCAGTCTCACTGCTCTCATTAACCTTTCTTCAGCAGCAGCAGGCAGTTGTTTTCGGTGAATAAAGTTTAACTGTACACTACCTGCCCAGCACTAAACAGCAGACAGACACAGTTAGAGACTAGCTGGTGAGGATAGTGGAGCACTTTGCAGCTACAGATCCAGATATTTCCTTCAGGAATTGTGTCAGGTAGCAGAGGTTATTTTTTATTGCATCCAGCTATCCATCCAGCCATGCATTATCTATACCCACTTATTCTTTAAAATGGACCAGAACTGTGGACATTTTTTTTTATTGTATATGCAAAAGGTTGAACCTGTTGTTCTTCAGGTCATTTTACAGCAGGCAACAGCATTAAAAACCAAACTAGAAATAACTTTTGCATGTCTCCTTTAATGGCTCAAACATTAAACCAAATGTAGAGGCAATCTAACCCGTTGTCAATAGAAACATAAAGCATCCATCCTATGAAGTCTAGATTTCATAGAGAAAATAATGAAAAGATAGTAAGTGATAAGCCAGCCCACACAATACCATAAAATGAGGATGAGAGATTTTTATTTGAGATATAGATTTCTATTATTCATAGACAAAAAGGGCAGGAAAAACTTAAACGACCACCTTCAGTTCATATTTGATAAATCTTAAGTTTACAACTGTATAAGTCACTGCACAAGCCTGTTACAAATGGCCCACAGTCCAAATGAATGAAACACTTGCGTTTATCAGCCACCATAACCCTCTTTCATTCTGATAAATGTCCCTTTTATTATAGTTAACTGTCCTGGTTGACTCCAGTCTCTAATACATAAGCCGTCTGTGTGTATGTTATTATCCCTGTGAGGATCTTTTTAGGCTTTCACATTTTCAGATTCATAACTTGTGTCATTTGTGGCCCTCTGTTCAGCATTGCATGTAATATACTGTGCTGTTTATGGCTGCGCTGTAAAATAGAAAATGAAAGCATCGCCTGTTGGATTACTGCTGGCCCAGAACAGAAAACAGATATTGTTCCACCCGTGCTCACTCTGAGAACATGATATTGTCATTTTTATGACTTTTCTCTCTGTCTCTCTCTACAATAAACAAAAGAAATATGAACTTCATTCCTGGAGAATCTGAGCTTCAATTTCCCCCCAAAGAGATTGTGGTGTGAAGGAACGAGCGTATGAATATTTCCTGCTGGAGTGGGTTGTTAAACTGACTGTGAAATGGGTTTCTGAACAAGGCTACGTCCAGCACATTCTGTGTGAAAAGCAGGAGTGGGTAGCTCATCTAAAAGCCACCTACGATCTTAACACCACCCCAGAGTCAAGGGTCCTCAGCTCTGCCGCAATCCAGTTGTCAATCCAACCCTGGCTCATGCCGATAGTGTAGCACTTCACTCTTGTTCTTCCTCTTGCATTCTTTCTCCCTCTTAAGTGCTGTAAGGGCCTTCCATATCCAAACAAATGTGTTATCTCATTATCTCAACCTTTTTGTTATCTGCTTCACCACCTACATTCAATCGTGTACTCTGAAGAGATGCTTAGATTCTGTATTAATGCTGTGGTGCCACCACTTCACAAAAGCCAAAATCTTTAGCAGATTGAGTCAGCCATGCTGAAGAAAAAGCGAAGCATCGACCACCAGGCGGGAGAGAATTACCCACAGGGGCCCTGCTTTGCACTGCATGGGGTCATGTGAACCCAGTGGTAGGAAACATCAGAGGATAACAGTGAGGAAATTACTGCTGGGTAAGAAAAAGTGGAGAAATGAGACAGAGAGACAGAGAGAAGGAAGGGGAGAGAGGGAGAGAGGGAGGGATCAATAAAGTAATCTTTAGTCATAGGCAGAGCACAGGCCCAGTGCTCAGGATTACTCAGTATGGGGCCATTATATGGAGAGGCCAGCAAAGCAATTATGAATCTTGGGAGGAATTGACAACGAGATCCCCATGGGGAGAAATGATAGCGGCTGAAAAGATGGAAAAGAGAGACAGTGTGTGTAAGTGTGTGTTAGTGTGTAAGTATAATGGAGAGAGCCAGAGAAGGAATATCAAATAATCATTACCTTGCCCTCCCATCCCGTCACCTGACTGAATAACCCCCCTTTCCTTCAGCTTCCTGCTGCTTCATCCATGCTGTCTCCTCACATGATGTAACATGGAAACCACATAGAAAGCTTTCCACCTAGTGTTCACGCAGAGAATAGAAGCACTTCATCTGCTACACAGAGAGCAGTGTCTTTACATCTTTGCTGCTGTATGTAAGAGTGAACTGCTGCGACACTGCTGCTCCACTGCAGGGAGGACTTCATGAATACATTCAAAACCACTGGCTGAAGTCATGAAATCAAAATTTAGCAGTGAAATGTCATTATTCCTATCACCTAACTTGACGTTTGTTAAAAGTTCCATGCACTGCAGTCTTAACAAACACCTCGCTGAATGACTTGATGAAGAGTGCTACTGTGTCTTTAAGTCCAACTAAAACTGAAAGTTTTATGCAACAGCATACTGTGCAGCACATATCATGTGGTCACTTTGAACAAAACAGTATCCAAAGAAATTAATATTTTTTCGGCACCGCAATTTATGCAACTTACTTTTCAGTAGTTGCTTGGAAAATTCTCTTACTCTGACAGCTGCCTCAGAGTCTTTATGCAGGTCTCTGTCCAGTATCATCCTCTGTTGCACCTGACAGTGTACCATCACCTACTGCAGGCCAGAATATTCTCTCGTCTAATGTCTCCATGAATGTCACATCCCCTTGACAGCCTCTCATATCAGTCATGGACCGCTTTACAATAGAAAGATGTTTTTTTAGCATCTAACTTCATGTTAAACCATTTGATCGTTAGTATTATATTAGTTAGTATTGAAGTTAATTAGTATTGAATCATTTATTTTGTTTGTTCATTAGATGTTCCAATATAAGACTCATTGAGTTAACTGAACTTAAGATATTAAGTCTGTGGTATTGAGACTCATCAGTTAGCTGTAACTTACTTTCAGTTACATTGATTCTTCCCAAAGTAGATTCCTGAACTCCTTCAGTGCATTATGCAGCCTAATTAGTGCAGCTAACAGCCACATTTAGCCCAGGATTAGTACTAAAAGAAAGAAATCATGAATGTGGGGTTGCTTGTGTTTTCTTCAAATTTGAAATGTCCAATTCCCAGTGAAACCCATTTCTTATCACTGCTAACTCTTACACCACCCAGATCAGACATGATCTGACAATTTTTTTTTCACAGAGACATGACCATGCCAGTGAGGTACCACTATTACTAACAGTGTTTTCTGAGAAACCTAATTTGATGAGTTTAGTGAGCAATCATTTGGACAAATCTTTCAACTGATTTTTAGTCAAAATAGTTGAACACATGATTATAAGTTCTGAGGTTTTAACTAAACTTTTCAGATCTTTTTGAAACTGACAAACTCTCCTACATACACTGAGTTCCAGAGAAAAGATCAGTTGATTTCATTTAGTTAATTATGAGTTTTTACAGTGCAGTCCTGAGACCTCACATGTACCGAGCCAACCACAGTACTATTTCTCATTAGTGTTCCTCTTCTTTCTCTCTACCTCTGTCTGTGTTGCTGTCCTGCCTTTTAAGGTTGCTCTCTCAACCTTCCCCTCTCTTATCATCTCTTTGCTCCTTTGCTTTTGTGTTTTCTTCCCAATTTTTTTATTATCTCATGTACTGGTTTTTAAAACATTTTTTCTCCCTCCCTTTCCCTCAGTATCTTGCTACATTTTCCAGCTTATGCTATGAACCTCACTATCCATATCTGGCTTGCTCTTTCAGCCATTTCGCTGTAACACACCGTTTCTTTTGAGACTGCATTATCAACCTTTGCTTTCTTGTGTTCTTTCCTTCTTTCTCCACCACACATTTTCATGTTCTCCCTGTCACACTCTTTTATTATTCCTTGCTCATTTACAATGTCATTTTCTATCTCACTACAATTGTTACTTTCTTTTGATCTCTCTAACAATTCCCCCTGTCCCTCTTTTTTTCCTTTCATAAAAGTAGAGGGGCTCCATTTTTTGATTTTGCCCTCCTACTACCTTACTTGCTTGTGAAGCAGCAACTCCATGTGAAAAATGGGTCTCTGTGTGTGTCAGTGTGTGTGAGTGACCACCACAACCAACTAGCCTGCCATTTCTGGACATTTTGATGCCCTATAGGCCATAAATCTTTTTTTATGAGAATGATATTATTTAATAATAGTATAAAATGTTATTTTAGTTTTTCAATTATCTTTATCTGTGTCATGTCATCACTAACACCACCCTGCCTGTTGCTATGCCTGTTAAGCACCTTGCATGGCATATGCAGTTTACAGTGACAATGATGAAAGATTTACCAAATGCTCGAAATTCTTAGAGCAATGGGTCCTTGATTTCAGACAGAAGCAGACAAAGGCAGCTTTGAGTTCCTCTAAAGGTTCTTGGTCGCCTCGGAAAGTTCCTGTGGTGAAAATGCCATATATGCGTCAGTTTCAATGTATGATATCAAGGTTCATTTATTTATCATTATACAACACAGTGTTTTCACCTGTGTCTGTACTCACCTGCTCCTGATCCTCTCGTTGTCTCTTCCCTATTTATACCTGTCCGTTTCAGTTAATTCCTGTCGGCTCATTGTGCTTGTCAAGTGTTCTTGCCGCTGTCGTCGTGTTCTATGTGCTGTCTACCTGCCCGCCTTTCAGTCATTTATCAGTAAAGCAACAATAAAAACCCCTTTTGGAGATTCCTCTGTCTGCGCTCGGGTCCTTCGTCCCGTTGTCCCGCTGCCGAGAGCGCAGCCTCCAGTCCCGTTGCCGAGAGCGCAGCCTCCAGTCCCGTTGCCGAGAGCGCAGCCTCCAGCCCCGCTGCCGAGATCGCAGCGCTGCCGAGAGCGCGGCCTCCAGCCCCGCTGCCTGAGTAGCGGCCCCCAGTGGTCCACCTCCGCCGCCGGCCCCCAGTGGACCGTCTTCCCCGCCGGCCTTCAGTGGTCCGTCCGCCTGAGCGGCGCCTCCCACGACGCCGCCCTCCTGCCCGTCCACCAGAGTGGTCCAGCAGATTGGGATATCCTCCTGGCCGTCCGCCCGAGGGTGCCCATGCAGCTCCTGGGTCCCTCCTCCAGGCCCCCTCCGCCCACCCTGCGGGTCGCTTCTGTTTTCCTTGGGGACGTCTGGGATCCGTCCTTGAGGGGAGGGTACTGTTATGATGTGGACTTTGGTTCTTTTATTTTGAAGTTTTGTCTGGTGTCCCCGCCTCCTGTCTCAGCCCTCAGTGTTTTCACCTGTGTCTGTACTCACCTGCTCCTGATCCTCTCGTTGTCTCTTCCCTATTTATACCTGTCCTTTCAGTTAATTCCTGTCGGCTCATTGTGCTTGTCAAGTGTTCTTGCCGCTGTCGTCGTGTTCTATGTGCTGTCTACCTGCCTGCCTGTCAGTCATTTATCAGTAAAGCAACAATAAAAACCCCTTTTGGAGATTCCTCTGCCCGCTGTCTGCGCTTGGGTCCTTCCTTCACCTGCCTCCCACCCTTAACAAAATTAGATTTGGCATCTGAAATTCAATGGGAACTTAACTGATTTCACTCATCAAAGTCTGTTTACAGATTTTAGGGAGTACTATTGCATATATGAATTAAGTTGTACAAAGCCTTTTGTGGCTCCTGAGCAAAATCTGATGAAATGCCACAACATTACTTCAACATCACGCATCAGTTGGGGCTGAAGACTACAAGTTTGAAACTGAAAAAACTCTGGGGGTATGGAAGTGAAGCTTGTGAGACCTCTGTAGCCCACTCCTCATCTCTGCTTGTAGCTAGCAGCTTTAAAAACTGTCCTGTGACACTGATCTTGCTTGAGGAGTGTCATACTTACATCTTATGTATACATGTAAAGTTGAATGTGTATGTACTATGTGTCCATAGCAAGCTATAGGGCTGTGAGTGAAGCATGTTTGATGTGATCTTTGGGAAAGAGTCGTTATGAGGATGCACAGAATGGTATAGAGAGGTGTTATGAAGTCACCATGGGGTACAGACTTGAGCACTACCCACAGATCTATATTCACACACGGGAGAAGTGTAACACATGTTGGGGATGCAGCAAGTACTGAATAACAATGGTAAACTTTTATATCTCAGGAGGCATACATGATGCATGCAGCTCACACACACAGTACAGGGATGATCCTTCTCCACTGCATGTTTTTGTAATATATGCTGCTGCGGTTAGCCGGTGTGAGTACACACATTTGGGTAATTGCATTCTCCTTCTGTTGCCTGCTCCCTGCAGGGAAGACTGCTGGTAATACAAAGTAGCTTTTAGAAATATGGGCAACGCTTCAAGAAGCATCAAATACATGTGCCACGCTGCAGAGTTGTTCAGGCTAAATTGAAGACGTATTTTTTTATATTATAAATTCAAAACATCCTTTAAATTGTATAAATGTCCGACATATTGCTTATCGGTTTGGATAAAAAATGTGAGATGTGGTTGTGAATGTTAAAGTGGTCTGTAAGAGCCCTGAGCTTTTTAAGTTTCTCATATTACCCCCAATCTCTCAAATGATCTGATGGGACTGAATAATGTACCACATCCTGTTAAAGTTATTTTTAAACATTCTTTCACATCAGATTTGATGAAAATCCTACAGGGAGAATTATTTTCAGTACTTTTGTGAAGCAAAAAGGTACATTTATAAGTCATTCTACAACACAAGGCTGCACAATTAAATTAAAGTTGTAGCCTACGTCACGCTACACACACAAAACACGCATACAAATATCCAAAATCAAAATAGAATTAAAACATAACATAAAAATAAAAACAATATACAGTTACTTGTATACATATATTATACAAAGGCAGTGCTATGGTAATGTGCAAAACCAGCATAAAGTTCCATGTAATTTATTTAGGGTGGAGTGCGAAGGATGGGGTGGAGTCTCATAGTCTGAGGAAAGAAGCTGCTCTGTAGTCTGGTGGTACGACAGCGGATACTTCTGTATTGCTTGCCAGATGGCAGCAGGGTGAACAGGCTGTGGCTGGGGTGGGTATTTAGTATTTATACCCACTTTGCGCAGACACCTCACCTCTCCGATATTACTGATGCTCAGTAGATGGGTACCCATGATGTTCTGGGCGGTTTTAATCAACCGCTGCAAAGCCCTCTGGTCCTGAGCCATGCACATGCCTTGCCAGTTTGTTTCTATTGCTTTCTGTAAAAATTAACAAGAACTTGGCACATGAATTTAGCCTTTTTAAGTTTCCTTAAGAAAAACAGTTGTTTCTGAGTTTTCTTTACCAGTGTGGAAATGTGTGCTGTCCATGACAGGTTCTCTGTGATGCTGATTCAGAGGAACCTAAAACTGTTCACCTGCTCCACCTCAGCTCCACTGATGTAGACAGGGGTGTGTGTCTTTGCCTCCTTTTTCCTAAAATCCACCATAAGCTCCTTGGTTTTGCTGACAGTGAGCAGTAGGTTGTTCTCTGTGCACCACTCTGCAAGATTGTTGATTTCCTCCTGATATGAATAATCATCGTTGTTTGTAATGTAATGATGATGGTAGTGTTGTCTGCAAACTTCACAACAGTGTTCTCTCCATGTCGAGGATTGCAGCCATTGGTAGAAAGCGTGAACAGGTGTGGCTGAGCACACAGCCCCCTGGGGGGCTCCGGTTTTCAGCACTAGAGTGGAGAAGGTGTGATTGCCAATTTGAACTGTCTGGGGTCTGTTTGTGAGGAAGTCCAATGATGAGTTGCAGAATGTAGTATTCAAGCACAGAGTGATAAGTCTGTCGATTAGTTTCATGGGGGAGATTGTGCTAGAGAACCAGTTTCTGAAAGCACTTCATAAGAATGGAGGTGAGTGCCACAGAGCTGTTATTGGTACAGGGACAATGGTAACCCTTTCTGGTTGGGGAATGATTTTGTTATCTTTGTGATCACCACATCATCAACACATTTGATGATGAGTGATGTAACTGTTGATGTATATTCCTCCTCCTGGGTGGCGGCATCATGTGCCAGTCTGTGCACTCAAAACAGTCCTGTAGAGCTGCTGTAGTTTCATCTGTCCACACGTTAACTGTTTTTTGATGGTTTGACCCTTTTAATTACCTGGGATTAAGTAAGCAGGAGAAACAAGGAACTATGGTCTGATTGACCAAAATGGGGATGGGGGAGGGCTTTGTAGCTGTCAGAAATGTTTGTGTAATGGTCCAGGGTATTGCTTCCCCTGTTCGGGGTGTGCACATTCTGGTGAAACTAGAGAAGGCAATTTCTGAAGAAATTGCGGTGTGAATGCTGGCTGTTGAATGGCTGACACTAAACTGGATAGCTGGCTTGAAATGTTGAATAATACTGAAAATGTATGAATGATGTGGAATATTATATTCTAAGGATTGTTGAAAGGCTGACGCTAAACTGGATAGTTGGCTTGAAATGTTGACTATGAATGGGTTGAGAAGTGGGAAAGGGATGACGAATGGAAAGTATGAATGGGATTTAAATGTTGAATAACAGTCATAACGTAAGAAATAAGTATGAGTGACTAGATGTGAGTTGGAAAAGTGTAGAAAAGAAGTATGAAGAGTTGGAAAAGTAGGAAATGGTCTAATTAGTATGAATGGGACTGAAAAGTTGAATATATCTCATAATGTAAGAAAGCTGTGAAACACTTCAAGGTTTGAATGGAGTTTGTAGATTAATGTATGAATAAACCTTGAAAATGCTTGAAAAAGTCCTTGAAAAGCATTTCCCAGTCCTGTCTGACCCTCATCTGGGGTCTTTTATTTTGAAAATCCAGCCTTTTCCAGTAAGCTCCTACCATTTAGGGCTTTTATTTTGAAAATCCAGAATTGTCTGTGGACATGAGGTAAGCTTCTGTTATCATCTGTGGGCTTTTATTTTGAAAATCCAGCCTTTTCCAGTAAGCTCCTACCATCTGTGGCTTTTATTCTGAAAATTCATCATTATCTATGCCCCACTCCCTCCCAGTCAGCTCCTGTTACCAACTGGGGGTTTTATTTTGAAAGTCCAGCTTCCACCTCCATGTGTGTATCTGTATGTGTGTTTCTATATGAGTGTGTGAGACAGAGGTAGATTTGAATTGTGAATTAAGGATCAGGATTTGAAGATTTCTCCCATTATAAAAATATTTTAGTATTATAATTCAATTAGCTTTATTGGCATGAATGTAACAGTGACAATATTGCCAAAGCGTCAGGTAATAATGAGATTAAAAACAATAAGAATAATTTAAATAAATAAATAATAAATCAAGAAAATAGCAAAAACCTTAAATACACATATGTGAGACTGTGGAAGTGTGTGTTGAAGTTTGGTGTGTGCGTTGATGTTGGTGTAGGTGTGTGATGATGTTGGTGTGTGTGTGTGTGTGTGTGTGTGTGTGTGTGTTGATGTTGGTGTAACAAAGACAATATTGCCAAAGCATCTGGTAATATTGAGATTAAAACAATAATAATAATAATAAGAAGAAAATATAAAATAAAAATAAAAAAGGTACAATTCATAAAAATCAAGAAAATAGCAAAAACCTTAAATACACATATGTGAGACTGGAAGTGTGTGAAGTTTGGTGTGTGCGTTGGTGTAGGTGTAGGGGTATGTGTGTGTGTGTGTGTGTGTGTGTGTGTGTTGATGTTGGAAACTAAATAAACTATCTGTTGCCTGAAAAGTGCTCAGTCATTGAGACAGAGAGAGAGAAACCTGTGAAAGTTTCACTCAGAAAAGTCACCATTATTAAAAAAAAAACATAGGTCGTATCGGTGAAACGACGTCACTGTCAGCACCAGAAGGCACTGCTGAACATGTAGATGTATAATTTGCTTGGATAAGGTTAAAAAAGGCAGAGAAATCACAATTTCAAAAGTCCTCTCATTTGTGTTTTGCTCAAGACCGTGGGAGAAAAAATATCATTACAGTCAATGAGACAGAGGCAGACAGTTCAAAAATGGTATGTCCTGTGGCTTAAATGGTTACATGATCTGAACCAGGACAAGTTTGTCTACGTCCTGATGTGAAATGATTTATGAAGAGTGAAAATTGTGTGAATGAGAGCAAGTTAGAAAGTTTTTGTTAAGAATTTTTTTACAGCTTCCTTTCACTCTAGCGATGATGTCACTCACTCTAGCTCTGAAAATTCCACCACATACACACTCATGTAAAACTCTCAGAAGGGCTGAAAATTGCATGAAACTTAAATTGCGACTGTGAAAAAAGTATGAATGATATGAAAAAGTTGAATTAATTAGAGAAAGTCCCACGTGTTGTGAATGTTTTAAAGTTTGAATGGAGTTTCTACGTGAACGTATGAATGAGTGAGAAGAGGTTGAAGATGAGTAGGTTTGAAGGCTTTTCTCATTGACTCCCATTATAACAAAGTTTCAAAGAAAGTTGAATATTTTGAAACGTTTTAATGGGATTTGAAAAGTTTAATAATACCCAGAATGTGTGAAAGATGTGGAACATTTTGATGTTTGAATGGAGTTTCTAACTGGAAAACCTTGAAAATGTGTCAATTTTGAACATTTTGTCCATTGAATGGGGCAGATTTCCCTAGAAAACCTTGAATACCTTGGAAAGTATGAAAGTTATGAATGAGAAAAGTAATATCTATATAGCATGTCCTAATTGAGCTGAATATTTTGGTGTTTGAATGAAGTTTCTATGTTGAAAAATGTGGAACTAGTTGAGTGCCAAAAAATGCGGTGGAATAATAAAAA
>LKNJ01004437.1:0-39603 GCA_002120245.1 Maccullochella peelii
CTGTGAGTTTTAGAATTGATTTTAAGATTTTATTGCTGGTGTTTAAAGCCTTGAACGGTCAGGCCCCTGCCTATATTTATGACCTGCTAACTCCATATAAGCCTGATCGCTGCCTGAGATCTTCCGACAGGGCCCTACTTGCAGTGCCAAAATCTCGGCTTGTCACGAAAGGTGACCGGGCCTTTGCTGTCTGGGCCCCAAAACTGTGGAACTCTCTGCCAGAGGATCTCAGGCAGGTAAAATCAACATCCTCCTTTAAATCGCTTCTTAAAACTCACTGTTATCGTAAGGCATTCTCTTGATGAAGGCATTTTAACCTTGTAAATTAACCTTGTAAATTATTTCTATCCTGTTTAAACTTTGTGAATCTTGTATTATTTTATTGTATGATTTTACTACATTATTGTATTGCATCATTTAATTGTTGTCTTTTATTGTATTATTTTACTGAATCGACCATACTGTTTTATTCTGTTTTGATTGTAAAGCACTTTGTAACTTTGCTTTCGAAAGGTGCTATATAAATAAAGTGATTATTATTATTATTATTATTATTATTCATCATTCACAACACCCAACTGACATTTAGCGGCCAGGCCTGCAAAAAAACTCGATCAGTTAGTCGGTGGGTGTGGTTTTTGACATTTGGGGCGGAAGTTACAAAAATAGCTTGCTGTAAACGATAAATGTGCAAAAAAGCCATCCACCTCACTTAAATTGTTTTTCTTTCTACTCTATTTTTAATGAAAAATTCTATTTTTGCCTCATCCACTTTTTCAGTTTGATTTACTGACTAAAATCTCTGTGAACAGTGTCCTCTGATTATCCAGCTGCCAAAATCCAGATGAGAGAAGGGGGGAGTTGATATGCACATCTGTAAAATCATCTGTAATAAGCTAAAGGAGCAGCAGTGAGTGTGGCAGCAGAGAACTAAACAGACTTTTTGGCCCTGGGTATCTCCTGTCAGGCTACATACAGGTTGCCCTACCTCATTGGTCAAGGTTGTTGGGGCTGGATGCAGTCTGAGAGAAAGACTGCAGGTAGTACTCCGGTCTGAAAAAAGAGGTACTTTCTCCTCCTCAGTCTTCTCAATCGATATTTGAATTACAGTTAGTATTCTCATATGATTTAAAGATAAGGCCATAAAGGATGGTTCTCTTCATAGTAAAGATTCAAATACAACATTATCTATCTTAATATATCAGGTATCTATCAGAGAGTCAAATTTATTCTTGACCTTGGAAAATGCAGATTATTAGTATATATTAGCTGTTCTGGAGCTTGTGGGTTGTCAGATTGCTTTCTGAATTTTTTTATTGAAAATTTTAAGAAGGCTTAAGAGATAACCATAAAATGTATAGTTTTATTTATTTATCTTATTATGGTACAGACTGTCCTGGTAAATTGAATTGCATTAATTCTAAATTTTGATTACACTCAAGTTTGATCAAAACTCTTTATTGACTGTTTATTTATTGATGCCACGATTGTCAGATCGTAAAACTGGCTTTGTATTATACATGGACTAAAGCTGGCCTGCATGAGGAAATGCGGGCAGGAAATGTTTTTGGTCAGGGCTGGTGGAGTGTACTTGTTAGGATATTTGTCTGATCTTATCAGAAAACGTGGTTTGATATAAAGAAATCCATGAACAACAGGTTGTTACCTGCCTGAGTAGATGATAGAGAAGACAAAGTGAGTAGACTACCTAACCTATTCTGACCATTTATGCCAAACCCTGTCATTTGTATACATTCTGACTTTTAAAAAAAGTTTGTTTTTTTGAAAAGGCATTCTGGGAAATGTATTATGTCACAAACTGAACTTATAAAATATATGTTTTCCTTTAATTCATCTTTTTTTATTCCTTATTCACTGCCACTAGATCAGTTTGTATGACTGTGAATACTGATCTGAGTCGCTGTTCTCTTCTTTAGACATGCGTCGAGATGTCCACGAGATTTTCCATATGACTCCCCATGAGAAGCAGGTCATGATGTTCAGTGCCACCCTGAGTAAAGAGATCCGACCAGTCTGCAAAAAGTTCATGCAAGATGTAAATACACCTCCCCACCTCCATCTATCATGCCTCCTCTTGCTCACTCCACTACTCCTCCCCTTGTTGTGCCACACCTGCTGGAACAGTGGGTAACAACAGAGTCCATGTTGCCTTGCAACCTCCATGTATCCAAGCCTGTAAACATGCTGCATTACTCATGTTCACCCTGAGCTAAAGCTACAATATGCATTGTATTGTCAAGTTCCCACCCCAACAAACATTATTTAACCTGAGTCAGAGACATCAAAGAAGCGACAGAGAAAACATCTAAGCTGCAGTTAAAAATCCTGCTTTTAATATTTATCTACTGCTTCCATTGCTGTTGCAGTGAGTATACTGCTCTGTAGCCACTGGCATTATCTTAAGCTAGCCACTCAGCCACACGCCCAAAGCAAATAGTTTACAAACCATAAAACCCCCAAATTATTGAAAAGGTAGTGTCAGGTCAGCAGGGAATCATTTGCAGCCCATGTCTTAGACCAGAGCCCATATGTATCAAACTTGTACACTTAAGAATGCTGTAAAGAGCCAACTAAAAATTCTTCATTAAAAGTTATAAAAAACAAATTTATCAAGCAACTCTCTCCCACGTACAGTGAAGTGTAGAAGGAATCTTTGAGAGCACCTCTCAAGTTATCAAATGATTAATCACATGTATGCTTAGACTTTAGGATTTAAAGGTGCTATGAACATTAACATAGCAGTAAACAACTATTTGCTATGTAAATATATAGTGGACTAATGGCATCACACTCCCCGTGTTTGTGTTTTAATTTGAGCTTCTCTGTTCTTTGTTTTGGTAGTCGGTCCGGCCACACGTGCATTTTAGTGCATGTGTGTCCCTCCCTGTGAAACTGCTGGCCCTCCCCGCATATATAAAGAGACTAAAGGTCAAAACATACTGCTGCCGAACAGCGCGCATCAAAACAGCCGCCCCTATTATTTTCTATGTACAAACCCACACTGGTGGCGGCTAGGCACTTGTCGACGTGCCCAACCCTGCAACACGTCACCCCACTCCTATTTCCAGCCTCGCCACCACTGAAAAAACTTTGTACTTCAATGCAGTGTTGGCCCAACTACAGACATTATTTACTAGTTTGTTGCTTACTTTTCACTGTAGTTTTAACTATTTCACGTGTGTCTGTATCTACAATGCAAACATTTAAAAAATAAATAAATGAAACTCCACTCGCTCCCTACTTGTACATCCCAGCTCCCATAGCAGCTCTTCTTCTCATCTGCTCCCGTGGCAGCTGGACATCCTCTCCTCACCCCTTGGTGCTGCTGTCTCTTGTGTGTGTAGAACGATGGATGCAGAAAGACTAGACTGGTCAACGCGCTGCAGTGCAACGCTTCCTATTTGTGCTAGGGACGGCACTTGATGCTTGTCATAAGACGCGCCTCGTGTTTTGTGCTTAAGAGAGTGACCTCCCACACAGCATTGTAAAAGCAAGATGGCAGAGCGCAGTTCGAAGCGTTCAGCTGAAGGCATTCACATTCAATTGAAACCATCAAACTTTAGCTACCTGAAGCATATTTTACTTGATGTTTTAGGTAGCTAGCGTTAGCAGGATAGCTAGCAAGCTAATAATTACGTTACATGGATTTAGGTCACTCGGCTCCTAGCTCCTAGCGAGCAACGGTGTCTGAAGGTGTGTGTATCTGTGTGTTTGTGTTCAGTTCAGCCTCTGACTGAAATAGTAGTTACCTGGATGCACATTTTTTACGCACTCACCACACCCACGTGGCACCCACCCCCTAGGACCAGCTGGACTTTTGATCAGAGGGCTACACACGTACTTATAGAACTGGAGTTACATCCAGGTAACTACTATTTCTATGTTGTACATGCTTCGCCCTCTAACGGGCTTTGCTATTACCAAAGGCGAAGGCCGTAGGGATGAGATGTACTCCCAGCTGGGCTCGAACCAACACTAGTCCGAACTCAACCAAACATGACAAAAGACAGAAGTCCAGTGGCCAAGTACTGCCTGCCTGAGGGTCTCGCACCGGACTGCAACAACGCCAGCCAAACCTGGGTGTTAAAAAACAGCACCTCTGTCTGCGCCAGATGAGGTCGCCCCAGACAGTGCACCAAACACCAAGTGTGACACAGAATCAGCAGTCATGTCGAGCTCCCAATCTAGGCAGAGTCAGCTAAGCTAATAGGACTGCTAGCTGCACGGCTAACTAGCTAACAGCAGCTACAGTTAGCAGCAGTTAGCGGTTACTTTAAAGGTATCTGTCCATCAGTAAACTCCGTAAATCAGAGTTGAGGCAGAGCAGCAGGACATCAGAGGGAAAACCAGAAAATATTTTCTCCATAAAATATAATACAGTTTCACCAAAATCAGTTAATAGAGTTATAAAAGTTGTGTGTTTTTGTACAGTAATCAGTGAGGCCTAGCCCCCTGGTCTGTCGTTTTTCCAACATAATTCTTGTCTCATTTGTGGTCTGATAAATTCATCAAATTCAGTGCCCCATATCAATATTTCCCAAGCTAAATTACTGTAGCTGTCATATGTCTTATGTCGAGCACACCAACGAGAGGATGAGGCAGTGTGGGCTGTGCTGAGAAGCACTGGGTGCTGCCCCTTGGTAGGCTCCCAGGAGTTGGCCGATTAGAAGAAAGTAGGCTTTTAGGAAGGGGGGCCTTAAAGAGACAGGAGCTAAAACGGCTTGTTTCAGAAAGAGCAGGGGCTGCATAAAGGGCCAGTATAAGATAAATAAGGATTTTTTTAAACTGTGAATCATGCAAAGCTACTCTAGTGGAGTCCCAGAATAAAAATATAGAGCTGGAAATGAGCATAATATGGGACGCTTGGGTGGATCCGAATCAGTTTGTTGTCTTTTGGGTGATAAGGTGTGTGTGTGTGTGTGTGTGTGTGTGTGTGTGTGCGCGTGCGGTTGTTCCATGAGTGTTGAGGGTGTTCCACCACCTCACAATCTTCCCTCTCTCTGTCTCCTCTCTGCTACCTGTCCTCCACTGCTGCCTCTGCTTCTCTCTTATTTATGTTCTGTCTCGTCTCTGATTTTGTCACATGGTGCCTGCCTTATTGATACATTTCCCTGCATCCCCTCCCCACAAACTTTTATGCTTTGCTATTCTATATCTCTGCTAATCTATCCTGTAAAACTCTCCCCTCACAATGTCACATTCTGTCTGACCTGCTTTAATAAACTGAACTTCCACATTCCCTTATTTCCACACCCATGTCCTTCAATCTTCTCAACACACCCCTAACCCTTTACAACTCTTGAATGCTCAAGCTGATGGAAATCTTTGTGGACAACGAGACAAAACTGACTTTGCATGAGCTGCAGCAGTACTACATCAAGCTGAAGGACAATGAGAAAAACAGAAAGCTCTTTGACTTCCTGGACGCACTGGAGTTCAATCAGGTACTGTGCTCTATATCAGCCTGGTGAGCCAGAAGAGTCTTTATCATGTCTTTATAGTGATGGGAATTCAGCATTGGGTGGAGAATGCTGTTTGTGTGTGTGTATGTTCATTTATTACAAGCATATTAATTATAAGACAGACTTATGAACCCTTAAAGGATTATGCTCCAAATGAAGTAGGTCGTACAACGTGTCATGTGACCACAGCTAAAAGCAAAAGTGTGTATACCTATTTTATGGTCTATTCCAGTCGAGCTGCTCCACTCTGCTTCCCCTTCAGCCCCCTCTTTTTAGCCTTGGACAATAGATTGCACATCTTGTTCCATTTTATGTAGGACTCCTCTTGACTGCATCCCATTGCATCTTGATCTCTCCCCACTGTCTTTTGTGTGTCTTTACAGTACCTTCTCCTACCACTGCTATGCTGATGACACCCAACTGTTCCTCTCATTACCCCCAAGTGGAGACACGCATCACTGCTTGCCTGGCATATATTTGGATGTCAAGGCATAACCTAAAGCTGAACCTGGACAAGACTGAGCTTGTGGTCCCTCAGGGGAAAGGATGCCTGTGTCAAGACTTGTCTATCACCATTGACAATACTGTGGTTGTGCCAACTCTGACAGCGAGGAACCTGGCTGTGACCCTGGACAATGAACTCAGCCTGCACCTCTACATTCCTCCTGTACAGCATAGGTAGGAAGGAAGGTTTGGCCCTCACTAGGGAGGCAACCTACGTGCTTAGTCAGTTGGTTGTCATCTCCTGCCAGGACCACTGCAACTCCCTCCTTACTGGAGCTCCTGCATCTACCACCAGAGCTTTGCAGCTAGTGTGCAGCTGCGGTGCGACCATTGCACTACTCTGCTTCTGGACGATTGGCCTCCCGGCACTCTGATGGCCCTGCGGTTCCTCATCTCGTTCAAGGCTCTTTCTGTTCTGGCCACATAGTGGTTGAATGAACTCCTCACTGAAGTCAGGACAGCAGAGTCACTGCCCATCTTTCATTGCAGGTTGAAAACGCACTATTTCAGACTACTACACCTAGACACTCACTGCTAGCCTTCACTTGCATCCTATTTTTCAAAAACAAAACAAAACAAACTAAGCAGTTGTGCTGTAGCACTCTGAACATTTTTTGGTTGTTTGGTTGAGAGAGATGCACTTCCAATTTTTGATGATATTTAGCTGTTGTTCCTACAACAGCTGACAAAAAAAGTGTATTCAAGCCCTGTAGGTGTCAAATAATAATGTAATGTTGATGCAAATTATACAAATGGGTATTAATGGTGTACTATGGACAGTCTCTCCTCAAAGGCATTTATGGTGTTGCACCATGAATGAGAGAAATTCAAAACCAGCCTACTATATCACCTCCACACTGGCCAATAACTGCCTGAAGTGGGTGTGAATGTCTCTTTGGAAAGTTACAAAAATTGATGGAAGCAGCCCCCAGATTCTGCTGTCAGAGAGGAAGTTTCAGATGTGGTTAGATGATCCAACACGCACTGTGAAGCATACTGAGGCCTTAATTCTTTTCTACACAGACTCACAAGAGGCTATCACGTTTGTGTCTGATGAAAGCGCACGCTCAACGACGTCCAGGACCGCTTCAAGGTGAACATCGGCAAGCTACCAGATGAGATCGACATCTCCTCTTACAGTAAGTTCTAATTCCTTTTTGGATAAATTTCAAGTTTAATCAAAATTCTCCTTCACTAACCTTCCCCAAGTGTGTGTCCCTGCAGTTGAACCAGCACGACAGACTAGCTGGATGCTCCCCTGGGGCTCGCAGTCACTTTGTATTTGCAGTTTCACTCTGATGGCAGACTGTCTTTATATAAATCCTGCCATATCAGACAGATATTTTCCTAACCCTGTGACATTTGGTTTTTGAAAGAATGAAAGCAGTACAGTGGTGTTACAGCTCCCTCTGCAGGGAGAAATCAGGACAGACTTTGTTTAATGATGTTTGTTTTATTTACCTTTCTTATATCAGTATTTGTTAATGGATATTTAATTTTCATATTGAGTTGTTTTATGAAGGATAGCTGGTTTTCTAGGTGTGATAAGTTGACTTGTTAACAGCAGTAGCTCTAGGACTGACAGTAGAGAAGCAGACATGACTAAACATTGTTCACTGCTGTGTGGATGAATAAATCTGGGTTTTGCCTGGTCCAAGTCCCTTTCATTCTTCACCTGTACATCAACAAATCCCACAAAAAAACCAAAACCAACAATGTTTTGTCTCTTAATACTCTGACCTCCCTACCCTGCCTGCGGCTCTCAGCCCAACCCCATTGGTTTCAACTGAAGATGTAAATCTAAATGTAACTTTCCTGAACACTAGCTTTTATCAAATGCTATTCAAACAGGAGGAAACAGTGCATTTGTTGGACTATTTTCAGCTGTGGATTAATACACATTTGGTGCTCTAGTATTATCACTGAAGGGCAGTGGATATAGAATACCACCAGTCTGTAGAAGTCTTGTAAAGCTTGTAAAGAGATACGTCAGACCAGTGAGCCAGGTTTACAGGTTTCAATGTGTAAAACATTACTTGAATATTAGTCTTACCAATATAATTTAGTCTTCCATGTGGATTATTTCATACCATTTGTGGGGGCCAAAACAGCTACCTTTTGTTTGTGAAACAGGAAGTAGAGCAGGAATCCAACAGGATGACAAGAGAGGAAGCCGAGAGATAACTGCTGAACTTTGCAGGACACACAACCATGTCTGTATTTTTTTTTTTTGCTTTGAGATATCACTGCTTAGGTGATGCTGGTTAACTCTTGGCTAACCTTGCACTGCCAAATGTGAGCCTTTTGCTGTCAGTACATACTGTAGTATCCCCACCAGCTAGCCCTACATACAGTAGTGCCACCTAGTGCTGTTTGCCTTGTACTTGAGTTTGTAAAATTTCCCTGAAAGTAGCGAGCCATACTGAGCAGATAATCACAACACCAAACCAGTCATTTGAGGAAGCATCTTTGATTTGACACCACATAATTGAAAAAGTTGTGGATGACTGAGACACGTGAGGCTGTCTGCTGACTTTTAAAGAGTGACTTAACACCAGGCTGAACAGCAGTGTTTCACTGCCCTCTCTGGCTGAAACCTTAAAGCCTGTTTCACCTCTGACCACAGCCAGCAACACAGATGGATATGGTTAGGTGTGGTCAGAAGTGTGCTCTGATGCCCCTGTAACCACACCTTACAGTGATGTCACAGTGTCCTGGGGTACACATGTACCGGACATTACTGCAGCAAGGTGAGAAGTTAAACCACCGATATTAACAAATATACCAAATCAACAAGTCACTTGTTAGCCTGATAATCAGACTAAATTGCCATTTTGTTAACTTTAAATTGTCAAACAAATCACTGAGGCACTGTACATACATAACTGTATAACATAGTTTAGGAGTAGGCTACATGGGTTGTGTTCAGATAAATTAAAACGTGTCAGTCTTCATTTGTTCAAACCAGGTCTTTTCATAAAGTGACAGCCCTAATGACTCCCTTTGGCAACAATTAGAAACAGACTACCCCCGTCAGGCTAAGCTACAGGGGACTCGAGAGGTGGTAAAACTGCATACCGGTGCCTCGGATCATCTCCTGCTGTCTTGACTTTGTCTTGCCACTGTATAGATCAGCATGAGAGTGTGAGGTTGAATCTGAGCAGTTCTTCTTCACTTTGATCAAGGTTTTCTCAAACAGGTCACATCCTCAAGGACGCAAACATTGCAAGAGAGAGTTTTGTGCCACAATAAGCCTCATTAGTCACCTACAAACTCACCATTAACCAAGCAAGATGCCTTGATAATTCATCGTTCACAATGGACAAACATGAACATGACACGAGGCACAACTGAATGTACCGCTGTTAATAAAAGAGTGACTCCATCAGCATATGGACAAATATCAAAATAGTTGATTTTATTTATACTGTATTAAAGTAATAAACACATCAGGCAGTGGTTTTACACATCACCATACAGACATGGGAATCAACCTATCTTGTGGATAATCTCCCAATTCTAATTACAGTACAGTGATAATCATTTTCTCTAGCCTCAGCCTTCTTGTTGCAGAAACAAATAAAAATGATCAAACAAACAATCAGCTGCCAGCAGCAACCTAAGCTGACCAAACCATGATTTGGATGTCATGTAATTACAACTTGCCCTGTATGTATAGCAGAGACAGAAATGGTAAATGAATGCTATCCCGATGTGTGTGTGCGTGTGTGGGTCACCCCAGTCAAAAAAGTCCGGACACGCCCCTGGCCATCAATCACACCTCGTTCACGCAGTGACTGGGCAGGTGTATGAAAGTGTGAAAGTGAGGAGTCTGAACTTCTCTCTCATGTGAGTGAACACCATTAATGCCTTGGAGGAGAGACTGTCTTAAAGTGTGCGTGCCGTTATCCTCATTTCTATGATTCATTGTGTCGAGACTACACAGACAGCAGTTTTTTTTGCCCGTCTTCGAGTGTGGCCATTGGCAAAAGGTATTAACACTTTTGCCTTTAAAAGTGGTCTGACCTCCTTCATTTGAAGCATAGAGGCCTTAACGCTGTGAGATCATCCCTCTGCTTTGATTTAGTGTTGTGCACTGTCATCACACTGCTTTCAAGGCCATGTTCATAAACTGATGTAAGGACAGCAGTACTGCTAATTCAACAAAAACTTTGTCCCCTATGGAAGTACAACAGTTCTCCCTTAAAGTTCTGGTCTAGTGAAGCTACTTCCTAAGTGTAGCCCTGATTCAGGACTGTCTTACCACATATCATGGTCCTGCTGTTATTTCCTGGAACTCTAACATCTCAGTCACTGAGCAGCTCATGAAATGTGTTAGTAAAAGAAAGTTAAAAATACAAACTCACCTGTAAGGTAGGGGGGAAAAAACGACAACAGGAGTGTGTCATTGATGGGACTGCTAGTCAGCAGCAGCAGTGCGCTCAGTGCTGCCACTGGTAGACGGAAGGTATATTACAGCAGTACCACTGAATAAAGCTGTCTCCTTTCTATAGCTTTCAGCACCCCACTTGGTAAGTGAAGAAGAAATCCTACATGGTTGGTACTGACTTCAAAAATGAGACAATTCTTGGTCTGACTAATTCATGTGTCTGGTTATTTTGCACCTGCCTGGTATCATTTGTCCCAACCTTACAGGTTTCTTACCATCTGGTTGAATATTTTCATTGAACATTCTTCGCGTAACAAATTTTATGAGCCACTCAGTGACTGAAATGCCTGAGTTTCAGGAGATAGCAAAGCAAGAACGTCGTATATAGTTTTGTTGGTCCTGGATCAGGGCTACTATCTAACTCTGCTTCCTCTGCAATTAACTGTCCCTGTATCATTGCCGAAGAAGCCTTTCATCTTTAATGACTTCATATAATAACTTTGTTCAGCACAGGATATGGCCTTTGTTTACCACCTAAAACATTGTAGAAACTTTTCGTTTTACTTTGCACACAACTCTGCTTCTGATTAGTTTTATAGACTTAAACAGTAACATCTGATCTGAACTGTCAGAGCATTTTCAACAACTTCTTACGAAAACTTTTCTAAATGTCAAAAAAATGACCCAAGATTTTATACATAAAAGTTTTTTCTCCAAAGTTCTAGAGATTCAATTCAGTTTCAGTTTTATTTGTATATCACCATATCATAACAAAGTTATCTCAGGGCAGAGAGATGGTCACTCTGCTTGTGTTTGGCATCCAGTGTATTATCACCGAAACTGAAACATGCTCTTCCTGTTGACAATTCAAATTATTTTCTGCTACCAAACTCCATTTACAGCTGCTGTAAACATCTGAATGTGATGTTAAGTTGCCAGTTTGGCCAGTTAATCACAGGGGAAAAAAAAAAAAAAAAAAAAAACACCAAACAAAATGGGCCCAGAAAGCAAGGCACGTTGCCAATAGCTGTTTTGAAACAGTGTTTAAGGGTGGAATTTCCTTTCCTAAAAGTTTTAACTCTTTGTGAAGTCTATGTGGCCGTTGAAGAGCTGATCCTGAATGAGCCCCCTAATAAACAGGCCTGGGTCAACACTTGATTTCCCAGCTCCACTGAAGTGCAGCCCCATCTGTGCTGCTTCAATTCCTTCATGAACCACTGCATCTGCTGATATTCTTTGGTCTGAGAGGGTGTCCCTCTGAGTAAGGCTCTCTCCCCTCTTCAACACCATTCACATTGTACAGTCTGGATCAGTCTCTCAGCTCCAGCTGATGTCATAATGTGTCCAGCCCTCTGGTGGAGCCAAGAACACCCTTCGGCCCCGGTACAGGAAACTGACTATGCCCCTGTAACCTGTACGAGGAACTCCAGATTTCAAGTCGTCCATCACTCCCAAATTTCGAGCAAAAACTTTAAAACTGTCCCGGCTGGAGTACTGCACCCTGTACGGTCCAGGGCCTTTTAAGCTGCCCCCTTGTTGCAGGTCCTCAATCTTAACCAGTGGGGCGCTGTAAACCTCTTTGATAAACTTTTCATCATACTTCTCTTTTAGCAAATAAGACAAATCCTGTTTGGTAAAAGGCACAAATTCAGTGTTTAGCTTAATATAGCGAAGGTACTGGTCAAAGAATTGACCTAAACTGACGCCTTTCCGGCCAAAGGTGATAGTCCGGGAGATTTCCGGCCGGATGCAGGAACGGTCCTTGCGCTGCTCAGGTTGACGCATCCAGTCGTCCCAGAAGGCCAAAGGCCATTTGAGTTCCAGTTCGTCCCACATCTCCTTCAGCAGCATCCAGCCCAGACCGGGGAAGAAGTCTGTTCTGTATAGGAGCTCGGCTTTGGATGGATCCACCAATGCGTCTCTCCCATTATCATTCCAGGCAGAAACACACCACAGGGTGGGGTCAGAGCGCAAGATCGGGTACAGGGCTCGGAAATACTCAAAGAAGTCCGGTGCCACCTAAATGAGAGGAGGGAGATGCACAGTAGTGAGATGGCACTGCTTCAGAGATATAGTCCAAACAGATCAAAAGAATCATTGAAAGGTCAGTTCACAGAACTCAATTCAACAGCAATGAAGAGAAAAGCGACAACTTCAACTTTTGTGTTGACTCCCTGATGAAGGCTTGATGCTGAAACGTGTCAGAGTTTGTTTAAAGATTAACATGACCATGCCACGACAATGAGGCATTTTAATTGTTTAAAAAGAGAGTGCCTTGGAGTTTCCTTGTCTACATGTATTCCTATTCAAAGAGCACCTCAAACAAACTCTTTTTGAGTCCAGAAAGCGCTCCAACCCAAACATTTCTTAATTGTCAGTTGTCAGACAGCTGATCTTTTTAAAACCTTTAATTAGTTTGTCTTTGCTTACCACAGAACCTATAGGCTTTTAAAGAATAATTCCACTTTATTACAATGTGTGTCTTATTTTCATAGTTTTGTCCATCATTTCTACAAGTAATGATAATACTGTAGTCGCCAAGTTAATAGCTGAGATCTGGCAACACATGCACAACAATAGTAAGTACACTAGGTCAAAGTTGAAGCAGGAAGTTGGTCTGCAAACTGGGATGGATGTTTACAAAAGACAATTTGGGTAATAATATTATTGTTTTCTGTTGACTAACCTGGAGCTTTGTTTCCAACCTGTCAGATCGTATGGCTGCTCGTGTTTCTTGACCCATCCGACTTCTTTTTAGTGATTTCATAATGTTCCCAACTATTAACTTGGGGAGTACAGTGCTATCATTACCGATACAAATAATAACAAAAACAAAACCCAAGTTGTGATAAACTGGGATTATTCTCTAAAATGTATGGAATTGCTTTGCTCAAAGCATTGAAAAATTAGTTTTGGATAAGTAAATTAGTATAGTTTAGAATTAGTATAAGGATGGAAATGCATGGAAATAATGTTTTATTGTAGGGCTCAACATGCTCTAAATTTACATTATTACATTATTCAGAATGCTGATTTTAACCTCTTACTTATTAGTAGCTTTGGGATTTTGATTAGAATATAAGTCGTCAGTTTCATTTATATAGCCTTAAATCACAAATTTGCCTCAAAGGACTCAGTGGTGGAAAAAGAACTCAGATCCTTTACTTAAGTAAATGATGTAAGTAAAAGTGCCAATACAAGAATGCAAAAATACTCCATTACAAGTAAAAGACCTGCGTTTAAAATCCTAATTAACAGCAGTATTATCAGTTAAATGTACTGAAAGTATCAAAAGTAAAATTACTCACTGCAGAAAAATGTCCCTGTGACTAACACATTTTTATATGACATTATTAGATTGTTAATAATACTGATGCATCAATGTGCATTTGTGTAAGCAGCATTTTAGTGTTGTCCAGTGGTTCCCAACCTAGGGGTCAGGGCCCTCCAAAAGATCACAAGATAAATCTGAGGGGTCGTGAGATGTTTAATGGGACAAGAGAGAAGAAAAGTTCTCCTACACAAATGTGCATGTATTTGTTTGACTTTTTGTGACATATTAGATAACTTTACCTCTCTGGGCTTCAAACAGTTACTGAAATGAAATCATGTGAGAAGTTTAGAGGGGAAATGTCTCTTTAGTGGAACTGCTAACAAATCATAGACAATCTGAAATTTGATAAAGGGCCTTAACTAGACAACTTTTTGTAAAGAGTCATACTGCTGGTTTAATCTTTACCAATGCATTGTATTTTATAAGCTTATATCTTTCTAATGTAATGTAATCTTAATCTGAAATGTAATTGGTGACTACAACTGTCAAATAAATATAGTGGAATAAAAAGTATTAATAATAATAATAATAATAATAATAATATTTCCCTCTGATATGTACTACTGTAGATTTATTAAGTAGCATAAAATGTGAAATAGTACTTGGGTAAATGTACTTTGTTACTTTCCACCACTGCAACCTGTGCAACCTAGAACACCCTCTATCTCCCACCAACAACAGTTTTTCAAAATAATATTCCTACTGGAATAGGGGTTTAAGCCATTGACTGTGTCATTGCAATGTCTGTGGGCCA
Source organism: Maccullochella peelii (assembly GCA_002120245.1). Lineage (NCBI taxonomy): Eukaryota > Metazoa > Chordata > Actinopteri > Centrarchiformes > Percichthyidae > Maccullochella > Maccullochella peelii. The sequence goes on from LKNJ01004437.1 coordinate 14,466, forward strand.
GCTAGGGTCCTTTGTTGCATGTCATCCCCCATCTCTCTCTCCCTACATTTCCTGTCATCTCTCCACTGTTGGCTATCAAAAAAAGCACAAAAAATACTGCAAAAGTAAAATTTGGTGCATTTGAATATAATACGTCTGTATGATGGGTCCACTGGTGGGTCTGTCAATTTAAAGAGAGATCAGCCAAAACAAACAGGGAGAGTTAGTCCCTGAGTTGTCAGCAATAAAAATAAGAGGAAGCCAGTGGAGAACAGTTACATAAGTAAACCCAGATTTTCCCTGCTCACTGGCAAAATAAGTGCTGATTTACAGGGCACAGTTTAACCTTCGAGCTGCTGCTTCAAGTCAAAGTTACTTTGAATTTCCTGTAATTCATTCCCTGCTGCCGAGGCACTTTATAGCACCCAAATGTTCTTTGATGTTTTTTGTCCACTTTTAACAGCTGGACAGAGGAGTTTTACCAATTCACTGACAAAGTCTCTGTTCAGTGCCAGCAAATATAATACAATCATTAATTAAATGTGCTCATCTCTAGGTGCGCCTTGGTAGCCTAGTGGTTATAGCGCATGCCACATAACTGCAACGTCGCCAGATAGATTCTGGTTGGTGACCTTTGTTGCATGTCATACCCTCCTCTCTCTCATCTGCCTCCTCACTGTTAAACGGTGCAATGAAGGGTTACTCTATATTTGTTCTCTCTCCCAAGTATCAGTTATTGAGATATATATATATATATATACACACACACACACACACACACACACACACACACATGCTATACAGTGGCTCTGACTGGAAACCAGTCTGGGCTTTGTGACAACACAGTACGATGGGATGAGTGCAAAGTTATCACTAAGTTTGAATAAGCTGCTGCTGCACATTGTGAGGAAACTGTCTTCAGTGATGGACACTACCCACAAATGTCAAACCAGTGGGACCAGCTCCAGTCATCATTATTCCACATTTGAATGTAAGCCACATGTAATTACACTTTTACCATGGAAATGCTAACCAACCTCTCCAAACCTGCCAGACCTACCAGTGAGAGCATAATTACAAACTCCTGCTGTGTCTACAGGTACTGTTTAAACCCTCTGCTGGAGATCCCAAAGTAACCAAATATGGCTTTATTCTGTGGAAATGTGAACAAATGAATTAATGTGAAATTGCCATAAAAACATGGGGTCTCATTTGAATCTTTCACTCAATGTAACATCATACAGCTACAATGAAGAATGGAGCAAACAGAATAGACACATTATATTGTCAGTATGTGGATACAAATGTTCTTACAAACTTTAAAGCTACTTGAGGTGGAATTGAAGTCAAGAGCTGGTTTCATAGAGATCTGTAGTGAGTAAGTTTAGTCTGACTAAATAAAAGGACTAGTTCAACATTTTGGGAAATACTGTTTTGTGCTTTCTTTCTGATAGTTAGGTGAGAAAATGGGTATCAATCTGTGATGTCTGTGATCTGATGTCTGTGTGTTAAGTAGAGTGCTGGAGTCAGGACTGGAAGCAGTCACCTATAAAGCTCAACGGTTAACATTTATAGTGTTTAATGTGTACACAAACAGAAATGTATGACAAAATGTGGTTTTAGGGGGAACTGCATGCTGCTGGAACTATTTATTGCACAATAGTCAGGTACAGTGACTGAAACTGTTGTTTTTACATTTCTGTTTGTGTACCTAGATGAAACAAACAAAAACACAGTACAACATGTTAATCAGTGAGCTTTAGATGTGTTGGTAGGTGTATTTTTAAACTTTGGACAGACCCAGGATAGCTCTTTCAGTAGTATTGCATTTTACGTCAACCACCAATGATTGGTTTGCCACAGAGCCATGTAGAGAGAGTCGCGTCAACAGAAGTTCAAAATGCTTGATGGTCACATGATTCATGGAGACTTCAGATAGTCTACATGGCTCTGGTTTGCCAGATCTGAGGGGAGAAACCGTAGAGACGGAGTAGGCTACAGCAACTAGGAGTCTGGAGGAAAAACCTAAGAAGCGTCCAAGAAACGTTTCTGATGCTCCTTGATAAAAAAGAAACTCTGCATTCAGAGGAAGGATTATAGCCAAAAAAAGAAAGTGACCGATGGCGAGGACAGACACGGACACCACCAGTGGTGTAGCTTTTCCTCGTTGGAGAGGCTGAAAGGAGAGCAGGGACTGAGGGCAGACAGGATGTCACATTACTGCTCTTGGACAGGCTTTGTAAAATATTTGGAGTAGGCTATGTAGCGATTACATTTACTCCACCTAAATAATGGATTATTGTTTTGAAACTGTGGAAATTTGAGCAAGCTCCCTTGTAGGCATACGTCACGAGCACATTGACAGTGTTTGTGTAAGTACTCTCACTGCCAACAGGGGGAGACAAAAGTTCCACACTCCAGCTTTAACATTGTCAGCAGCTCTATCTGCCCAAGACTAAAACATAAAAGCCCTGATTCTCAGGATGTGATGAGGTGAGCGATTCTCTCCTGCAGCCAGCAGTGTCCATTGCAGTCCTTACCCTGTCTACTTTTGAAATCAAGACCCTCAAGAAATCTACACCCTCTGGATTGTGGGAAATGATAAAAGTTGTGCACCACCAAAATTTTATCAAAATGTGGCTTTAGCAAGCTACTGCTAATTCTAATGTGGAAACTTAAAGCTTGTGTAGGCAAAACCTGTGCAAAACCTTCAGCCTCTCCCACCAAACCCACAACTTTGACCAGCAGCAGAAGGAGCCAGTTGCCCTGTGAAACCTCATGCCTCGTAGGGCTTGCGTTCCAAGGCGTGAGCCTCACCGAGACCCCGGCTTGTCTTCTCAGAGACGGCCCTCCAGCGCTTCATGGCGGCAGAGCAGAGTGCCCCAGGCTTTAGAGGCAGCTGCAACGCAATCCAGCAGCAGGATGAGAGGCTAGTACACCACACACATGCCACTATCCCCCTTAAAAGTTATTCCCCACTGTTTGTCTTCATGCCTCTTTACCATGTCGATACGAGCGCCATGGCATTGAACATGATGAGTCCGAAGCTCCCTGTGGAGCCGGGACGTGTTGTTTTGTACTATACGCTGCTGTAGGCAAAGGAGGTGTTGGAAAATGATCACAAGTTGCAGGATTTTCCGCCATTGAATCAGGCTTTCACCATTTGAAGGGAAGTGCACGCGCATCTGCATTTGTAGAACAGCCCATACAAACGCACCGTCTCTGAAATAACCTGTGATTGGCCTAAGACTCCCGTCACGGGATAGATTTTCTGAAGCCTGAAAACAGAGCCAAGAGGATGTGCAGAAGTCTAGTTTTCTCTCAGACCACTTGAATTACAATATGCTGAATGGTTATTATGGCATTTTTGCCCAGTGACGCCAAAATAATACTGCCTACCCCACCTTTAAGAGAAGATAGATGATGAAGATGAAGATGATGTTCTACAGCTGTTTCACCACTGTCTGCATTTTATTTTTCCACCTATGAGGAGCTTCTCCATTTTTCTTTGTACATTGCATTGTGGGACAGTGGTGTCTGTCAATACTATATTTGTATATCAATTTAGTATGCATATTGACTCTGCCTGTAAACTAAAGCAGGATAAAAAAAGTGACAGTTCCAAAAGTGATCCCAATGGCAACAGATAGTTGTAGTCCTAATAATCTTCTCTGGACGTGTACAAAGATTTCAAGTGCTTGTTGTTGCTGCTTAGCCACCTGCCTCTTTCTCGACTACTCTCTGCTACACTAGTGCATGGCTGACAGTGAAACTCTGCCACTGCCGACATCACGTAGCATTGCATCATTTACCAATGCCTCTAACGACCACTTCCTGTAACGACCACTCGACACACTATACAGACCTCTCCTATGTCTACTGTCAGACTATCCAATAAAGGCAGAATGCCACAAAAAAAGTGAGCTATCACGGATGTTAATGCCTACTGTACTGCATGGTAATGTGATTAAGGCAGAAGTCTGACAGCACTCACCTCCAGGTCATCCTCCACGATGACTACAGTAGACTGGGAGAACGTATTGAACACTTGGCTGAGTGCCCAGCGGTAATGTCGGGCGATTTTGTAGTACCCTTGGAACTTCCTGTGCTCTGGCCGCACTCTGATGTCCGACAGGTCCGGTTGGCTTATGTGCGTCACTTGATCTCCATATGAGCCAATCACACGAGCTGTCTCGGTGTGGCCACAGTCCTGGCTGACGATGATTGGATATAGTTTTGGCGAAGGCCGGTACTGTATCAGTCTGTCGAGGCTCCGTTTTACCGTCACTCTGTCACAAGCAATAACTAGAATGGGAATGATGACTTCTGGGCTGGCAACCGAAGTTGCCAATTTATTGTTCTTAACAATCTCTTCCTTTATTTCAATGGCCTGGTGCTGTTCTAACATAGAATCTGAAGCTATTGTATGAACAGGCTTCTGCGTATCTTTTACTTCAGTTTGGTCTCTGTCATCCACACTGTCTTTACGAGAAAGCGGAGGCGTTAGTGGATGTTGGACAACCTCTTCTCTGACTTCTTTTGTATCATCCGTTTCTCTTTTCCCGATGTCTTTCTGCTGAGCCCACACTGCCCTGTGACTTTCAATCTGCTTCAGTAGCTTTTTCTGGGTCTCGAGCTGAATTTCCACCTCCTCTGCCAGCCGGATCACCTCTCCGGCCAGGTTGATCCGGCCTCCTTTCCCTTTGCCCAGGCCCCACTCCTCCTTTCCTCCTGGTTCGGCTCCACCACCTTCTCCGAGGCGGCCGATGGGAGGACGACCCCAAAGATAAAGTAGAAGCAAAGCATTCCAGGCAACAAACAGGAAAGCACCGCATAGTATAAGAGAACCTTTCTTGCGAACCATGGCCCAATGACACTAGACAAGGGATGGGGTAGTGGAAGAGGCCGCAGGCAGGGAACAAGTGATGGAACCAGAGTTAGAATCAGGACAGTTGATATCCGGTCACATTGTAATTATTTCGAATTTGTGAGTCATACTGTCTGTTGGTCAGGAGGGTGACAGGAGGAGGACTGTCCAATGTAAAATGAATTTACATGATCCTACTGTGGAATGCATGCATTCCATGAAATCCCTTAGAGATGGGGCACTGAGCTGAGAGACGACTCTCAGAAGTTCAGCAAGGGGAGGTTGCAAAAGTGCAGATGAAAGTAAAAAAAGGGAAAAGTGGGGTCACTTTGGGTTGAGGGAATGTAACTCCTTGGATGTTATCCTTCAGCCATTATCCTGAAAACAGATCAGGAAAACAAATCAGTAGAATGAATACCACTTATTTTAAGTTTAAATAATGGAGCAGAAACAAAAGCCCATTTCAGACGTGTTCTGTACAAGTGTGAATAATGATATTAATATATGAATAATATGAATATTGTACTTTAAATAATAATATATAATAATTACAACTCTCTTTTTCTACATGCATAGAGTCAGATAAAATAATGCAGTTGATTGTTGTTGAGGCCCTTCCTGGGTTCAAACCAGTCAGTCAGAGAAAAGTCAACTTCTAAGTAAACTTTGGCTCATGTATAATCATGACATTCAATTGAACATTTGCTGGTCCCTGCTTTTCTCAGCTTTATATCATTGTAAACTTAATGTCTTTGGATTGTTGGTTGGACAAAACAAGCAGTTAGAAAATGCCACCTGCTTCATCTGGGAAATTGTGCCACTATTTTTTTCCAGAAATTTTATAGATTAAATGATGAATAAATTAAAAAGAAGAATAGTTTCATTTATAATGAAAATAATTCTCATTTGCAGTCCTACATTGGTCTGTCCACAAAATTAGTGAATTACTTTCCCCTTGATACTAGGGGCAAAATAACCTGAACAGGGCTGGGTATGGAACCGCAGTACTTTTTTGGTAACAACCAGAACGTGTCCAGCTGTCCGTAGCACCAAGTATCACAACTGCCCAGTATCAAAAGCCTGGCTTTGTATGTCGGTCAGATTCGTAATCTTGTTTACTTCTTTGAGTCTGTAGCCTAATTTAAATCAAACTTTTGCCAATTTTAGACTGTATTTTATTCAGGAAAACTTCTTGTGCAGCTGCTTGTGTTTAGACAGCATTTAATATTTGAGAACATTTGCTTCTTTTATTAAATCAAAAGGGCTCTTGTAGATGTTTAGATTTCTTAAAGTGAGGTATAGGAAAAAAAAGTACCTGTCTGTATGGTATCAAAACTTAGGTATCATATCAGCACTAGTGTCAGAAAATTTCAACCAATACTCAGCCCTATACACAACAGTGTAACAACAGTTTGAAACATAATATTAATATCAAACGAGCATTGCAGCTCTTTCTGTTAATGGTACTGTCAGCTTTAAACAGAATCAACATGGATTCTTTCCACTGCAGAGACCAGAGAGACAGACCCTGCAGTATTACATTCCTCTTGTGAAAAGGGGATAAACATGGAGGCTCACTACCCTGAACAGACACTTTATCTGAGATGTCCAGAGGGGCTGCAGGACATCCTGCTCATCTCCATATGATGTTCAGTCTTTTACTTAGCAACTTGTGAACAAAGCTGTAAAATGTTCAAGAGAGCCTTCCTGCTACACACTTCTTCTTTCATCCTCACCGATTATTAGGATTCCCGTAAGAGGGGAATGCCATTTTCATTTTTTTCCCCTTTCAGGGAAACAGTTCAGATTGCTTTAATGAACATGATTCACTCTTCTACACTGAAGCCAAAAACGGGAGATTACTGCTGTCTTTTGCTGCCTACCAAGTACTCGTGGCAGGACCAGAATTTAAGTCACTGAAAATACGTCTGAATGCTTATACTGATACTATTGTTTTTTCTAAGCAAACTATGAGAGCAGTCAGTGTTAAAACTCAATAAGAGTTAATGAACATGTGGGTAAAAACCTTAACTCAGCAGTACACACAATCCAGATGACCAAATTAGATATTGGCAGATGTGGTTGTAAAAGACTCAAGTAACTTAGTAACTTAGAAGCAGTCAGCCTTCCAATCAGGGTAGACCAGCACCAGACACAGCATTTGGACCATTGGGACACACAAACTCTCAGATGAATATATAATAATAAGATTAACTATAATACAATCAGTAAACCAATGGTCGAGTCAATCTAGTGCTGAAACATTTAGTCATTAATCAGTCACAAAATTACTAAATTTGTTAAGTGATTAAAGGCTTAAGTCATTGTCAAGCAAATGTGCCATGCATTCTCTGGTTGCAGCTTCTCTAGCTGTTTTATATCACTGCAAGATGAATATCTTTGGGTTACGGACTGTTGATCTGACAAAAGACATCTGAAGATATCACTTTGGGCTCTAGGAAACACAAACTCTTGTGTGTTCCTGTACCAATTCAGAAATTGAGCCTTCCTTGCAAATTTATGCTGCAGTCCTTGCAGAAAAGGGAAAGAAACTTAGGAAAATGTTCAATTTGAATGACAACACTAAGGTCACCCGATGAAGGAGATGGAGATGAATGGGGATTATAAAATACTAGCTCTCACTCATAGCGCACTGCACTAGTTTGCTGCTTCGTCACCGTGATCTGACACTGTTAAAAAAAATCTTAATGAAAACAATGGGCAGCAACTGGATCAGAGGGCAGACAATGAGTATCCACATACTGTGATAATGTCTCCCAACTCTCAACACCTACAGTCCAGGGTGGAACAGATTTGATCTAATCAGTTGTGTCAACTGATTGAGTCCAATTCATATATTCGTCATCGGCTCAACAACTGTAATGTATGTCCCCGCCTTAAGTGAAACTATTAGAAAAGCGTGCGATGGGTGTCTCATAAACAACCACTGTAGTACAGATTAATCAGTTTACATTTTAGATTTTGTTCAAACCTTATGCAAATGCTATTTGGCACCAAAAAATAAGTTCTGTAAAATATTTTGGCAGAATTTTGAGCGTTTTTCTGCCACTGGGAATGTTGTCATTTTCGTCTCTTAAAAGAATGTCTTAGGCAGGAAGCAATTTTTAGGGTTCAATATCTTAAGACATAGAACTCCTAGAGCCATGAAATTTGGTAGGGGCTCAGACAAAACGGTGTACAACAGATCCAAACGATTGAAAGGCTCAAGCAGATGCCATACCTTTCATTACATTCATCATAATGTTTGAACAAAATCTAAAATGTAAACAAAAACTATCTGATTTGTCCCTGGTACCTAGTGTACATGCTGATTGGACTGCTTGTTACAGAGATACTAGAATTGCACTATACACATACATTCAAAGCGGAATCATTGTATTAGGGAAGACGCATAAATCTCAGAGACCAATGTCTCAAAATCTGAGCTACCTGAAAGGCTAGTGAAAAAACCTTTTTGTAACTTGGTTGAACTGACCCTTTAAATTAGCCCTCTATAGAGTGCTGCGGGGATGGCGTATTTTTGTAGGCCAATCCGGAAGTTAGTATCGCCCTGGTTCCCTCGATAAAAAGCAATGGGATTTTTCCATTGGATTTTGGATTTGGAACCTCTGTAGTCCCATTTAGCCACCTGTTAGCAACCGCTTTTTTTAAGACACGTAAAAGCTTCAAAATTCACGAGTGGGGTTGTTACTGATGTATTTTATGTAGTTGGACAAAACGTGAAAATCTCTTAAGCTTGTGTTAACCACAGACCTTATTTCAGGCATCTAACCAAAAACCCATTCAAGAAACCCACTGACTTCCAGACGAGGGAACCAGAAGAGCAAACATGCTAACTCATTTCCGGGTTTTAGGACTCATTCCCGCACCACTCTATTTAGTGTCTGTCAATACCTTAGATTTTGCTGCACAGCCAAAGTCCAATTTCCCATGAACAAACAGGCTCCAGAACAAATGTTGCTTACACAGAGTTTTCCAGTCAAATAAAACTAGTGTCAACAGTGTGTATGTGAACTGTTGTAAACTGATGGAGGGATGAAAGAAGTGAGTGGGTGGAGGATGCAGAAGGTCACACTGATTCCTCCACAGGAGCTCCACAGCATTAGAAAAGCCTAAACCAATTAGTGCTGATAAATATAGGCCCGCGATAATCTTGTAAGGATGGATGTTTGACTACTAGGACCAAACGCTCTGATTAGTAATCAATCTCTGGCTGTGCTTCACTGCTCTGGGATAGGACAAACTCAGCTCTGCAAGCTATTAACAGGTCAAACATGTTTATCTCCATATTACCACCACCTTACAAAGACTTTTGTTCTACCCACTGACACACATCAGATGTTTGAGAAATAGCTTATAGAGCAGTTGCGTGTTGGAAGAGTGATAAATGGTTGTGGTTAGGGGGTTTGTGCAGATTGTGGACAGATCCAAATGGAACCCAAATATAACACACTAGCATACAACAGGACTGGCACTTTCAGCAGTTTTATGCCTGAACTCCTTTTTGAATCAGTGACAAATAAGGATTTTCAAGATGATGAAAAAACTGGTTTTAAACAAATGTACAAGGTTCTCAGTAATGTGATGGCATTTCAAAAACAAATAAATAAATTTACAGGCATATACAGAGAAACATACAGTTTATGAGCAACTGAAAAATGTGTTTGAGGCCTTGAGTTTAAGGTCAAAGTAAACAGTAGTTTTTACCAGGGCTACAACCAACGATGCATTATCGATTAAGCTATTGACTATTTTTTCAATTAAGCAGTTAATTGCTAAGTCTATAAAACGTCAGAATGGTGAATATGTCAATCACAAGTTCTCAGAGCCCAAAGTTACATCTTCAGATTCTTTGACTTGTCCTATCATTCCAAAACCCAAAGATATTGAGTTTACAATTATATAAAACTGAGAGAAATGGCAATACTCCTATTTGTGAAGCTGGAACAAGATAATTTTTGCTCGATAAATGACTTCAACAAATTAATCAATTATTCAAGTTGTTGATTAATCTTGTCAATCGACTAATCATCGCAGCTCTAGTTTTTACAGATACCATGAATTTGAAAACTTTTTCTTGGTTCTTCTTTGACATGTAAACTTGAACAAATCTTGTTTTGTCATAAAAAATATTTTTAAGACTCACTCAACCAAGCACACAACTATGGAGGGTCTTCAGGTGTATTTATTCATTTCATCTCGTCACATGGCCAAATATCAAAGTTCATCAAAATGGCTTTCTGCATGCTGGTTACACCACACCACACCACAGGAATTATTAAAATGGTAACAAAATAGTTTCTCCACTTTTATTATTTTAAAAGCATAACAATAATAATAATAATAATAATAATAATAATAATAATAATATGCCCAGCCATTGAATGTAGACTTTTTATAATTTTGATTATTAATTGATGTTTTCAATTAATCATTTTGTCTAAAAAATAGTTCATAATTGGCCATCACAATTTCCCAACAGCCCAACCAACAGTCACAAACCCATAAGACAAAGGACAGCAGCAAATCTTCTCATTTGAGAAGCTGGAACCAACAATTTTTGCTCGGAAATTGACTCAAACAATTAATCAATAATCAAAATAGTTGCTGATTAATTTTCTGTTCATTTATCTGTCAGTAATTTCGACAAAGCATTTCAGCTCTACTTCAAAACACAAAAAAAATGTGTTAATTACATTTGATTGAGAAATGTAAAAGGTGTTTTTCACAGAAGAGGTGTATTCAGTATCTTTCTGCACAATATACACTCCATTGCCAGATAAATAGGTACACCTAGCTAAAACTAATGTAGCCTAATACAACAGTCCTGCAATAAATCCTTCCATCATGAAGGTTCTAATTTTCAGTTTTTGTAATATCCATGAGAGTAGGCTAAATAACAGAAACACCTCTCTGTGTCATGCAATACAGTTCAACAGCATCACAAACCACATCCTGCAAAATGACCATACAGCTCAATCAACACCTCTGTAAAAGAGTTTCAACAAAAACTGGACAATATAACCTTCACAAAGGTAAGATTTATTGCAAAACCTTTGTATTAGACTACATTAGTTTTAGCTAGGTGTACCTAATAAATCGGTAACTGAGTGTATATTATGTGTTATGAAAGAGCTGATGGACTGAGCTGAATTACTCAAATGATCATCTTGACAAAGAAAACTCTGAAGCACTGTCTTTACCATGAAAAACAAAAAACTACATGCAGACACAGTAACGTTGGGCAACAATGGATCAATTAAAGTAGAAAAGTAAAAACATGAGGGAAAAGAGGCTGACAGAGTTCGTAAAGTCCTTGAAGTGAGTAGAGAAGTGTCAAGTAGTAGTAGTCAAGTCTCGAGTATTTAAGTAGCGCCCAACAAGAACTCCAGAGCTAAGGAAATGTAAAACTAACTTAACCGTACCTGAACTCGAAGCTGCCTACAGATCTGCCATGTCTTCCTTTCAATACCGTGGTACGTTAAGCTTTGCACACAAGAGGGGCTGATTGTGAACAAGGGGGAGGATGGGCAGGGGGAGGGAACTGTTGCTCTTCTCACAAGCTGTACCAGCTGAAACTCTTTTCTTCCTTAACCCCTCCTCCCTCCATCCGACAACGTGGGGCTGACTGGTAGGACCACACAGTGGAACCTGCGGCAGCTTACAGCTAATGGTTCACATGACTACACTGTCGAAAGGCAATGATGACTCGCCGGCGACGCCTCTTAGTTCTGATAACACTAAATATTTACAGTTTTACACTTCAAACTGGTGGAAATGTCCACACTGCAAACAGCAGGTCACCAGCGGTGCAGCTGTCTAATCTGCTGAGATGAAACCCGGCTGTTACGCTTCACACACTCCTTTGAAGCTATTAAGCTAGCTGGCACCAAACTATCGGCTAGCTAAGTTAAAACACGGGACACAGTGAATGTTAAATGCAGCAGGTGCATAAGCAGTGTTTTGTCATCTCTACAGTGATTTCTGAGCCTCAGAACGCAACCATTAAGAATGTCTGAACAGTAAGCTAACAACTGACGAGCTGTTAGCTAGCTGGCTAACGTCGAGTGAAGGTGTTTTTCATTCATCAGCTATCCTGACTGTAGACATGGTTGTAGCAGCTGAAGCCAGTCTCACTCACCTCTCTCGTGCCGTTCTAAACGAGTCGGTACGGCTTGCATCTTGAAAGGAAATAAGGCTCACATCAAGCTGCAGCACTGACCGGCTAACTGGCTAGCTAGCTGACGTTTGCTAGTCGAGCCACCCGTGCATTACCTTCAGTGTCACATTCACAGCACATCTGTGTTAGTACACAGCGTATCCAGTGTTGCCTGTATCTCCACCTCTGGTTCCCATTATTCCCCCGGCTCTGCTCTTTCACCCAATGCCAGTAGCTGCTAATGTTAGAAGCCTACAGTGCCTGCTCTGCTACAAACGTTACTCTGGAACTGGCTTGTATATCCACAGTGGCATTTTGCAGAGAAAACTCCTTTCCTCTGCCCTGGTTCAATTTCTTATACTCCACGGATCTACCACAGGCTGCCTCTTCTGATGTATGATGATGACGGCATTTTTCATTTAACTACACAAAACTACACTACCGGATAATTGACTCGTTTAGGATCGAGTTGGCCCGACATGAGCCGAATTATTCCGAGCATTTTCACTGTTCTATAAACCCGCTAACACAAATCTGTCACATTATATACTGATGACACATTGATTTTTAATTCCTTTATCTACAATCTCTGGAACACTTACATCCAAAATCAGTTTTCAATTGAAGCAGAAGAGGTCGAGATATCCTGACTTATTCCGTAGAATGCAACTCAATAGCATCTTTCATTACAACCTCCTTTGTGAGTAAATTGTATTCTGATAACAATATTATGTATATTATTACATAACAGACCTCTACCTGTTAGTATAAATATAATGAAAATAAATATGTTTAACAGTTAATTCTATTTTAATATGCAAGGACAATCCAGCACCTTGTTGTACGGTGTACTAACATTATCTACTTGACTTACACCACTAACGTATAGTGTATTACTGGGAACTATTATTGTACAGTGTATGTTCAATATATAGTTGTTGAGTGGAAACGAACGGTCTACTGGACCAATTCCAAAACTTTTGGTAAAGTCATTTAGACCCCAAAATTTGTAAAAATGGGGCCCATGTTTAAAAATACCAGAGTTACCCTTTAACAAAACACATTTATGTCCCTTTCCATGGATACCTGCAGCCTGCCACAACTCCATCTGCAGGTGAGTTGTTAATTATACAGTGCAGTGCTGTAGTATCATACAGTAGTTTGACAATGAGATACTGCATTATGTGAACTGCATTATGTGAACAACATAATGATATTATGCAACGTCTCCTTCATTCAAGCAGCGTAAAGATTTCCAACTCAGACAACATTATATATAATTCAGCAAGTTCATCAGTTCTGATGTCCAGCAGTCTGCACAGTTACTGTAATGCCTGTTGGCTGAAATTATTCTGTTGTTTGAGTCTCTTGCAGAACCTTCAGCTGGTCCTCAATGGTCTTCAGTTCCTTCTGCAAGGATAACATCTGAACACACAAAAGAAGGAAGGAACACAAGAAAGGGTTAAAAATATGAATCACATGAACATTTTCACACGTTTGTCTAATTGTAGGCTAAAGGCTGACTTTGTCACTTTGCTTGAGATGGTATTGCACCAGTTCATGTACAACACTAGTTGTGGGTTGCTCTTGTATAGTTTTTATTTTATTCTATTCTTATTTTCTATACTTAATTTTATTTGAGGTTTCTCTATTTATCTGTACTTACAGTTCAAAAGTTTACATACACTTGTAAAGAAATTTTTTTGGAAACAACTGTAAGTATAAAGTGCATGGCACAGTTGTGTCACTGCCACGATCAGGAAGAAAACGCAAGGTATCACCTGCTGGTGAGAGAAAATTGGTCAGGATGGTCAAGAGTCAACCAAGAACCACCGAAAAGCAGGTCTGCAATGAATAAGAGGCTGCTGGAACACAGGTGTCAGTGTCCACAGTCAAGTGTGTTTTACATCGCCACGGGCTGAGAGGCTGCTGTGCAAGAAGGAAGCCCTTGCTCCAGAAGCGGCACTTAATGAAGGAGGATTACATCCAAATTCTTCAGGAAAACCTAAAATCATCAGCCAGAAGGTTGGGTCTTGGATGCAGTTGGGTATTCCAACAGGGTAATGACCCTAAACACACATCAAAAGTGGTAAAAGAATGGCAAAATCAGGCTAGAATTACAGTTTTAGAATGGCCTTCCCAATGTCTTGACTCAAACCCCATCGAGAACATGTGGACTGTGCTGAAGAAATAAGTCTGTGTCAGAAAGCCAACGAATTTAGTTGAACTGCACCGATTCTGTTAAGAGGAGTGGTCAAAGATTCAGTCAGAAGCTTGCCAGAAGCTTATGGATGGCTACCAAAAGCACCTTATTGAGGTGAAAATGGCAAAGGGACATTTGACCAAATATAGTTGTATGAAGGCAGCAACACATCTTCTTTGCAAAGTGTGAAGTGGTATAGTATTCTCAAGACGTTTCCTCGAAACGCAAATAACCTATTGCAGCCCCCCTGTTCCTTACTGCCCAGTGCTCACCTTACTGTCCATCTGCTGCCTGACATGAGCAGGAACCTTGTTCAGGTAGTCTGGAGATTGGACTCTGCAGAGGATTTCCTCCAGCTTTGGAACAAGCTTGTCTCTGTGCTGGGAGAGCTGCAGGATCCGTTTGTCAATGTTCATTCCACTCTGAGAAGGGAAATCATATGATACTGTATGTTAGACATGATCAACATCCTCATCACCACCATGAAAACCTAAAATACTGATGATGAAGCTACATTCCATGTCATTCCAGTTTGCATTTTGATTTTGAAGTTTAGGTAGCAAGTCAATGCAGAGTCAATTCCATATTCAGTTTCTAATAATTATGGTAGGGGTATACTTTGGCGTACACCATTTGTCAATGTAGTTTTCATCAGTAATGTAATGCATTTGATTTTTTACTTTAATTTTACTTGTGTCATACATCATGTACACACAAATACATTTTCAATTTAATCAAAAAACCCCAAAACGTTTTGAATGAGAAATACGGCACCCTCGTGATTCGTGTAGATCCAAAGAGCTTTATTTTTTGTGGTGGCGGGAGGTGGGCTATTTGCGCTTCATCTGGGCAAATCACAGACACACCTGTACTTTATGCAGGACCATATGTTTGTAATATGGGTATTGTAGTAAACTGTAATTTGAAATGTTCCTGTTTAACTGAGCTACAGTAATGGTACCTCGTCCAAAGTTAGCTAACTTTAGCTTTGTCTGGCCCAGCGGGAGCAGCAACCTAGTGATAGTGGTGCGTCACGAAGCGAAGTTTGCCCTTATTTATAGGACAGGAGTGATTCGCTTGTCAAGGCATTGTAGCCAACAGTGTGTGATGCGCGTTAAAACACCTGCACCTGTTGTTTTCTCTGTAAAATTGCACACACTAGTGGTGTGTTTACGTCAAACCAGCATGTTACCTCTCCAGAAAAGCACCTATTTTATCACATTCACTACAAGGATCGACACATGACGGCTACTCTGCCTTGACTGCTACTTCTGTCTTTATGGTCCGTCCGCTGTGTGCAGTGGGGTTTGGTAAACAACACAATTCTACGCAATCTGGTCAGTGGAGTTTTACTGCAGAGAAGGAGAAAAGTGGTCAAGGAAGAAAAAGTCTTACGAAAGCAGTAGATGGGTAAGCAGAGACAATAAGCACTTGACATCTTGGTTCAGGCCAAAAGACAGAAATGATTAGGGCTGCAACTATCTTATTTTTGCATTGTAGATTAATGGCAGTTCTTTTTTTGAATAATTTAATTTCTGAGTTGACATCCTCAAATAACTTGTCATTTAGTTTTGTCTGTCAGTCCAAAACAAAATATTTAATTTACAATGCTATTATATAAAGAAAAGGGTTAGAACCAGAAAATGTTTTTTTGCTGGGTAAATATCTGAAAAGATCAACTGATTATTGAAATTATAGGTGACTCATTTTTTGTTATCTTCTAATTGATTAGTTGGCGGGCCTGATATTACAATCAGCCCTGCAAATCTGAATGTAATATTGGCAGCTGTGAACTTCCATATAATTGTGCTTGAGAAGCGCTTAAGGGCTGAAGCAGAAGGAAGTTGATACATACCTGAACGTGAAGATGTAGCTGACATGTGTGGTCCACCACACCGATGAGGCTTCCTTTAGGTGGAGGAGTGGAGTGTACAGAGAGGAGGTTGTCTGCTCTATGAGGACTATAGATATGAAGGCTGGAGATCCGGCTTAAAGTCCAAACAGCTGACCTAAAGTGAAGGAGGACTTGGGCCTGGCTTGGTGAACACACTGCCCACACTGAAAAACACAACATACAAGCAACATGGAAATAAACCACTTTCACCACATGTTCAGTAATCCATGCATGTATTCATTTACCAATAAGACCCATATATTTTGTTCTTTGGATTTATATCTAGCAGTCTTTGAGCATTCATCCATGAAGTGTTATTTCTGAAATGGTTGTTTTCAACTGTTAAATGACTTACTGGCAGGTTTCTCTTTGGTCATGCCACACTGGGCTTGTAGTGAGCGGGACACTCGGATCACTTCCTGGACCAGCAAGAAATCTCTTTCCTCTTCAGGGAAATGCCAGTGTACCTGGCAGGATGCAGAGGTTAAAAAAATGAACACATCAGTTAAAATACATTGAAAGTTGAAAATCTAGCCAAAGATAACAGAACACAATTAGGAGTAAAAAACCAGCAAGATCATGTTTACAAGAACAAAGTAGCAGAGAAATAACTGCAAGTTCACCATCTGTTTTGCCTGAAAAGTGGACCAGTATATAATTTCTAACCCATGTTCTACAATATATAAGTCCAATACTAAATATACCTAAGCCAAATGCAACAGGACAGACTTAGGCTTTAGCATGGCTGCATTAACCTGTTAGGGGGTCCCATGGCCTCTTAAGAAATAGTATTGTGTGTGTAGCTAAGCTACAGTAGACAGTAACAAAGAAAAAAATACCTGCACACTGACAAAAGAAATGTGACATTTCACACATTATCATCTTTTGGATACGGAATAATGTATCCTTTTTGCATCTGAAGAACCTCTTCAAGCCACAGTGCTCCTTCTCTGCAGCTTGAATTATTTTGCTATGCAGTTGAACAGTCAATATTTCCTGAATGAGAGGTCAGTCCCACCCCCTCTCTTAAACTGGCTGGAGAGGCTTGTGATGTCACTTGTCAGTTCAGTCAGACTTAAGTGCGAGGTGAACATGGTGAGATCAATTCACAATCTCAGGTGAATACATGTTGCATGTTCCTGAAATGAATGAGGAGTGAAATCCTGTCTGACCACACCTTAAGGCCTTTATCATGACTTTTGTGCTTTAGTGGTGCATATTTCTACATTATATACACTGATCAGCCGTAACATTATGACCACCTGCCTAATATTGTGTGGGTCCCCCTTTTGCCGCCAAAACAGCCCTGACCCTTCGAGGCATGGACTCCACTAGACCTCTGAAGGTGTGCTGTGGTATCTGGCACCAAGACATTAGCAGCAGATCCTTTAAGTCCTGTAAGTTGTGAGGTGGGGCGTCCATGGATCTGACTTGTTTGTCCAGCACATCCCCCAGATGCTCGATTAAATTGAGATCTGGGAAATTTGGAGGCCAAGTCAACACCATGAACTCGTTGTCGTGTTCCTCAAACCATTCCTGAACCATTTTTGCAGTGGCCACCTTCTTCCATTGCTCCGTGGTCCAGTTCTGATGCTCACGTGCCCATTATAGGCACTTTCGGTGGTGGACAGGGGTCAGCATGGGCACCCTGACCGGTCTGCGGCTACGCAGCCCCATACGCAACAAACTGCGATGCACTGTGTGTTCTGACACCTTTCTATCAGAACCAGCANAGCTACAGCAGCTCTTTTGTTGGATCGGACCACACGGGCCAGTCTTCGCTCCCCACACGCATCAATGAACCTTGGTCGCCCATGACCCTGTCGCCGGTTCACTGGTTTTCCTTCCTTGGACCACTTTTGATAGGTACTGACCACTGCAGACCAGGAACACCCCACAAGAGCTGCAGTTTTGGAGATGCTCTGACTCAGTCGTCTAGCCCAGGGGTTCTCAACCTTGTCGAAGTCGCTCACATCCTTACGCTTGCCCATTTTTCCTGCTTCCAACACATCAACTTCGAGGACAAAATGTTCATTTGCTGCCTAATATATCCCCCCCACTGACAGGTGCCATTGTAACGAGATAATCAATGCTCTTCACTTCACCTGTCAGTGGTCATAATGTTAAGGTTGATTTGTGTATAAAAACCATTTGCTACACAGTGAACATGGGACTTTTCAGGCCCTGTGGAGATCTGGGGCCTTGGGGCAGTTGCCGGCATTGTCCAGTTGGTAATCGGCAACTCACTCCCAAACTCACACACCCACTCCTTTATGTTTAGTAGGCTGCAGATTCTCTGTTCTCAAATGTATAATTATTATAGAATTATTCTGTGACTAAATAACATATATGTAAACTATGTCAATAATATAGAAATGTTTATAGATCAAATATTCAACACCAAACACATACGTGGTCCACTTTCTAATGTTTATCTTTTTGTCTTTGTCATGCACATGTGCTCTTGTACAAACCCAGTTATAAACCTGCTTAAACTTATAGACAGGTGACAAATTAAGTGAAAAACCTGAATAAATGAGTGGAGTAACCAATCATATGGCCTTCACAGTCACCAGATTTCAACTCAACTGAACACCTGTGGGAGATTTTGGAGCCACATGTTAGACAATGCCCTCCACCAACATCAACAAAACATCAAATGAGGGAATATCTATCAAATATGCTGAACTGCTTCAAGTGCTATATTTAGAAACAATACGAGATAAAGAATGAGTTTACAGTCTGTAACAGAAGATGTGTAGAGTTTCAAACAGTTGTGATTTTGTTGAGCAGAAGCTGGGCCCCCCTCGTAGTGAGGGAGTAGCAAGCCGATTGGCAGTAGCAGAGCGTAGTGGATGGGCTGGGGTGTATGGTTTGGAATTTCCTCCCTGTTGTTGGGAATGAGGTTATACTCAATGAGGGTATGCAGTAACAGGTGTAATTTGCCATCAGCAGACTCCACCATGAAACCGCTGGCCCTTCTCTTGTAGGTCTGTTGTGCCAGAGCATGTCTTGAGGGTATATGGGGAAGCATTCCCTTGGATGCCGAACATGTCAATAAATATGTGTCAAAGAAGGCAGAAATTGTCAGTGATTGCTTGCTCTGTTCATCTAACATCACATACATTTTCTTCTTCTTGTCAGGATGTCCCTGAGGGTTAACCACAGTTACCTTGTAACAGCATTTGCCTTGAAAGCTCTCCCCACAGACCTCTGTGCAACTTGAAGTGGCTACCTCTGAAGTCTGTTCAACTTGTTCCCCGCCATGCTCTGTGGAAGGTGAAGTGGACCCCTTAGCTGCCCAGGTGTGTGGACCAGCGTGAAGACCTGAGATGTGACGATCACTATTGCATTCTGAACTGCTGATACCTACATGATACTCCCTTTTGTACTTTGAAACCCGGGTGTGGGAGTTCCTCCAAAAAGGGGTTCACTCCTCTATGTGTGTTGAGGAAGCTCAGGTTAGGTAAGTTACCCTCACACTTAGCTGCTTCTACTTCAAGGTGCAGGTTTGCAAGTTTTTGCAGTCGCTGATAGTTTTTGTTCTGGATTCTCAAGAAGTTCTCCAGTCTTGTAAAAAGAGATGCTTGGATGTCTTTAGGAGAGCCTCAACTTTTATCCAGCCTTTACCACAACATCTTTAGGCCAGTAGCTGGGTAGTTTGCTCTGATTTTCTTTGTGTCCTGCAGCGACTCCCCGCCAAGTCACTTGGTGAGTTCTCTATGGTGTCACAGAAGCCAGCTTTCCAAGACATAGTCATTTTCTGGTCGTTTGTCGAAACATCTTTAGACCCGATAGGATAAGGTCTTGACGAGCTAAGTAGGTAACAAGATCAGACACATCAGAAGATCTGGTTGTGGCGGATCGCTTTTGTTGATGTGGTGTGGTAGAAAGGGGTTGGAGGCATTCATGTTGAGGTGCAAGGGGCTTATAGTCTAGGGCCCTCCGTGGTGAGGAGGACAGACTCTGTGTTTACATCAATGATGCTTGGTGCCCAAACATAGTCAAAGTTGATGGACAATGTTCCCCAGATGTCAACCATACTATCTGCCCAGAGAGTTCATCAGTGTTATTGTTGCTGCTGTTTACATTCCCACAGACGTAAATTCAAAAAATGCACTACAGGAACTCTAAGAGGCCATCAGCAGTCACATGACAAAACAACCGGATGGTATTTTTATTGTAGCTGATGATTTTAATCAGACAGACCTCAGAACTGTTTTAGCTAAATTTCACCAGCATGTCCACACCCCCACCAAGGGAAGCAATACCTTGGACCATGTTTATACGAACATTTCTGGCAGCTACAGAGCCCTCCCCCACCCCCATTTTGGTCAATCAGACTGATAGACTGAAACATCTTTAGTGTTTGTTGAATAAAACTATACAAAAACTAACAATACTAAAATGACTTAAAGGGGAATGCCATCAATCCAGGTCTTGGGGAGTACTACTGCATATGTGAAAAAAGTCTTTTGTGTCTCCAGGGGGAGCTGTGTGAAGTCTGATAAATGTCCTCAAATGATGTCCTCAAGGTCACTTGAGTGAGAGTTGGTTGGGGCTGAAGACTACACATTTGAAAATGAAAAAAATCCAGGGGTGTGGAGTTTTTGAAACTTTAAAGAAGTTAGCCTAACAGACCTCTTTAGCCCACTCCTCATCTCTGCTTGGGGCTAGTGGCTAGAGGCTTGAAGCCACTACTACCATAACACGCCCCAAATCTCAGACTGAACTGTTGGTGGTCGAGTTGCATTGCGGGTAATGTAGGCGCCAGGTTTTGACAAGGAAGAAGAATGTGTGGAATGAAAAAGACGATATCTTTGATAAACTGGGCATTGTGGGTCCAACAATGTTATAGGTGTACAATGCTAAAAAGGTGGAGTAGTCTTTTAAAAGTGACTAAAACTAATATATATTTTAATCAAAAAGATCTAAATTAAAACAAATCAAAATCTGGTGCAAAAACTGGGTGTGTGGATTATCCAGAGTAACAGGGACACTGTTTGTGATGAGTCACACTGATACTGATCCTCTGATGTAAGTTTTCAATGTTTTAAGAAAAACAAATGAAATTCCATTCACCTGTGACAGCAGATATCTGAAAACAAACTAAATCAAAACCATCTGCGTGGATAGATTCCACTAGAGGCAAGTGAGAAAATATGTTCTTTTGTATTTTGTGTGGTCTGACCCTTTTTATAGGCAAAAAATTGCATCTGTTTTATGTTGGTTTTTAAAAGTGGTTGAACCCCTGTATAAATATTTCCATTGTATAAATCTGGTGAAGGAAAACCTGTGGTTGTAAGGAGGTTTGATGGTTGTAGTCCTACCAGCTGAGAGGAGCGGGGGTACAGCTGTAAAGACAGGCTGGTGTGGGCAGCAGCTCCAGGTCTGAATGGCTGGAGTCTCTGCCATAGCTCCTCAGTGATGAAGGGCATGAAGGGGGAGAGCAGGGCCAGAGACGTAGACACACAGTGATAGAGGACACTGCTGGCCACCTGCCTCGCTCTGCCACTGTGCTCTGTGTCAGTCTGGACCACTGCCCCCTCATCCTGCTGGACCAGCACAGGCTTCACATACTCCTACAGGACACACACCCAAACAGAGAAGGAAAGGACAAACACCGGTTACATTTCCACAATGACGTTACAACTGTCAGCTCAACACAATGGTTTTATTTAGGTTAATCTGTTTACATCAATCTTTGATACCCTGTGACAGAGCCTCCCTTCTGCCATGAATAAATCAGATAAATATATCACCCATCCTTTTTAGACTGAGCAGTAAATAGACTACTGCAATAAGTTAATCACTGCTAAAACAAAGGAAACAAGTAGTGATCTCATTTCTAATCTGTCCTTTTTTTGATGACATCAAGTAATGCTACATGCTCCTCACCATATAGACATCACACAGGCTGTGGACCCAGAAGGAGTACAGGGCAGATGTGACTATATGCAGCTCATAGGCTTCAAAGGCCTGCTCACACTGTACTAATGTGCTGTAGAGTCTGGAGCAGATCCACCGGTCCATGCTGCTCAGAGGAGTCGTCTGAAATTGGAAACGGGAAAAACTGCAGCTTAAAGCTACATTACAGATTCCTATCCAAAAAATCACGTCTTATGAACCTAAATTTTCAGCTGGGCTTCCTTCATTGTGTCACTGATTTGTCTGATTCACAGTCAAATTTCAATATTTTCAATACAATATGAAATTCAAGGAGGAATTGCTATAATTCAAAGTTACCCAAAAAAGGGTAACCTCCATTTCTGCTGCCTGAGTTGCTACAGTATGTGCTATACCTGGCAAAGTACAGTATGTGCTCTATGCCTATGGGTGCTTCATTCTCTATTATCATTCTTAAAGGAATAAATAACTAAATAGCCAAAACATTTTGGGAATTACAGTAATTGGCTTGAGTATGAGATGTTCAGATTGATATTAATCTCATCCCTGTGTGTTACTGGAAGCAGGGGAAAACAGCTAGCCTGGCTCTGACCAGGTTCAAAACTACACCTACCAAACCTTCTAAAGCTTGCTTAATTAACATGTTGTATCTCATTTGTTTTATCTGTTTAATCAGTACAACTATATACATAACAAAATACAAATTAAAATACAGTCCAACGGGCGGTTTCTTTGCTGTACCTCTTCCAGTGTTCCTACTGGTGTCGTGTTGTCACCCAGCACTCCCAGTGTGAATCTCAGCGTCTGCCACATTTTATTACAGAAACGTCTGCAGCTCAGGACCTGAGAGATGGACAGACTGATGTCTTCTCCTGATAAAGAGCCAGAAAAAAACACACAGTATGAAGGTAAATAGACTTGTTTTGCCCCACTAGTGGCACATCAACTTCTTTGTATGCGTCACGCTGTATAAGGTCGTGTTCAGACCGACTTTAGCCCTGTGCGAAAAAAACGTAGCCCTCTCATTCATTTGAATGGAGCCAGTCTGTCGGCACAGGTGCCAATGCAGAGGACTCCAGCTAAAAAAGGCAGTAACGCCCAGCAAAAAAGTTGAATGTGGCTCAACTTTTGTAGCAAAGCAACACGTCATCCATCCATCCACATACAATGTATTTCTACTGTTAACCTCGCAATCGTCATAATGAAAGATAAAACAGTCCCCACTGTGATAACTTTCCAGAGTTTTAAAATCCTACCTCTGAGTATTATAAACCATTGAGCAGTGTTTTGGCATCTGTTAAGCCTTTAAATGCATTTATCTGTTACTTCAACTGGACTTCTTGGATTGTATTTATTATTACTTCTTATTACAAATGTTCACATTCATTATTCCATGGAAGCAAATCCTTCCAGGCACAAGCATAAGAAAGTAGACTAACCAGAGAGAGACATGTCACTTCTGGTTCTGCTCGAGGTTTCTGCCTGTTAAAAGGGCTGTCGCCTAGTGCTTGCTCATGGTGGTAATTGTTGGGTCTCTGTTAATAATATTATAAAGAGTACAGTCTAGACCTGCTCTATATGAAAAGTGCCCTGAGATAACTTATGTTATGATTTGGTGCTATATAAATAAATAAATAAAATTGACTTAGGAAAAACACTTTTGAAGTATTTCATGGAAGAATGAGAACATGTAGCATTCTTTCAGCGCAGTGCAGCCGCACTTCTTCGTCGCAGAGTGCAAAATGAAAATAAACTGAAAATAGCCAAACTGGAATGGGCAACCAGTGAGTGACAAAAAGATCTATGAAAAACAACCTGTAGTCCTGTCAGTTTTTCCAATGTAGTCCCTCACAACTCATCTCTCTGTCTCTCTATCCAGTTAAAGCACCCCATCTTCTTTTCCTGCAAAACTGTGTTTCACATTCACACAGCTCCACACATTCATTCATTCTGACAAACTGTCTTCCTAGTCAGATAAAGTGAGCAGAGATTAGTCACTCACCCTGCATCTTGTGAGAGCAAAGGGCGAATCTCAGAGCATCAGTCCCACACTGAGGAATCCCCTTGGGGAAGTCTTTCCTCTGTGGGGAAGCAGATGGAGCAGACAGATAACAGAGGAAGTAATGAGTGTGCTCAGTCAGCCAGAAAGAAACAGATAGGAGAGAGGGGAGCTGACCTGTGCTTCCATGGCAACCAGCCGCTCCCTGGGGTCAAGGTTCCCCTCCTTCACTTTCTCTTGAAGTCTCTAGGAGGAAAAAGAAAAACAAGGGAGAAAGAGTTTCACGACACCTTCGAGGGAATTAGAACAGACGACTGTCTCATTTCCTACTTACTATCAGCTGCACTGTCACTTCACAACAGAAAAACCTTATCTGTTCTCTGACAGTGTTATCCTTCTCACATCCCAGAGAATATATGCCTTCACTTTTCATCAACTCCTACTTGTGTGGAAGTCATGAATGTATTTTTTGTGGCAATCCAGTGCTTTTATGCAAAATAAAACCAAGCTGTTGCTTTGTTGTAGTAGCACAGAGCAATAGACCAGAATAACACTGGTGTTCTTTTTCTCAACAAATCCCATGAAAGGACCCAAACCAACAATGTGTTACTCTCTCTCTCTCAATACTTTGTGACTTCCCTACCCTCTCTGTGGATCTCAGCCCCAAGCCCATTGGTTCCTACTGAAGACGTGAATCTTTAAAGTCCAGCTGAAGTCACAGTCATCTCTTCTTGCAGTCAAAAAGATATTATATATTATATGTTAGCAGTGCACTTTTACCTGGTGGATGTTTGTTTGGTCTCTCATTCAACAAGCTACGGTGTAAATTAGATAAGAAGGAGACATTAGCTAGTGTCACAGTCTGTTTCCCTGTCCCTCCTCACCAGCCACGTTGATGTTGGCCCAGTGCTATTCTTTACTAGTCCGCTAGATGCCCTCAGACTTGCCCTCCTTTCTTCATCACCTGACCACTTCTGATCAGCCCTGCAGTCACCTGAGCTTCCCCACCTGTACCTCATTCCCTGTCAACCTTGTCTACATATACTGATCAACCTTAACATTATGACCACTGACAGGTGAAGTGAAGAGCATTGATTATCTCGTTACAA